>JAAGNO010017935.1:0-39847 GCA_033439905.1 Ceryle rudis
AGCGCTCCGCGGGGAGCCCCTCGCAGGGGACCCCCACTCCACATCCCCCTCCTGATCCCCTCACCGCGGGCTGACCGAGCCCTCTGGGGTGGGTTGGAGCATCAGCGTAGCCACGCAGCAGCCAGCGCTGCCTGAGAGGGAAGGGAAGGTGAAGAGAAAGGATGTGGGTTTTTGGTGCTCCCCTCTCTCTCTACGGCAGGAGGCTTTTGTGAGTCACCGCGCGTAGACCGAGGGACTCTTTCTTGCTCAACAGTCAACATCAATTTTTGTTTCAGGGTTTCTGTTGGGATTTCTTTAATTACTTTATTATCTTCTTATTTTAATAGGAAAAGATCCCACTGTCATTACTGTATCAGATCAGAATCTCATTTCTTTAATACTGCTCTACCTATGGCTAGTATCCTCTCTTCAAGGAGAAACATCTTTGAAACTGTAAATTGTATCATAATTCAACTCTCTGCTGGTCCCATTCCCATACCTGATAGTTAGAGATTGCTTTTAGCCCAGGAGCAGGTTTGTGCATCCTTTCTATTCTTTTGCATTTCTATTCCTTTTACATTTCTATTCTTTTGCATTTGTTCTCATTTGCTGTTAAAACTGCAACATTCTTATGGCTTGGACCACAAATATCTTTTTTATTTGACTGGACTTTATGGCAGAGTTAATAATTTTGTTAGGAGAATTTCACAGCTGCATGTTACACCGGACCTGACCTTTTCTTTGTTTTTCTAAAGCTGGGATGTACACATGGTGGTGAAACATACTATTGCTAAGCCAAACAGAATGCCTAGCTGCATTTCTTTGTGCATGCAAGTTAATAACTGAATTAATTTTATGGTGAATATTAAGAAAAAAGAATACATTGTGCTGAAAACTTAAACACTGCAAAGAAAAATAAGAATATTCTACTGTATTTGCCTTGATTAAGTATCCATCTAACAATAGCTTTCATAATGTGTCCAGCCAGCCACATTTCCACAAAGATAAGGTCAGGGTATGATCCCTCCTTCTCAGAACTCTGTATGGGATGAGTTCTGTGAGTAACATTCAATAGCAGTCACTGGCATAAGGAACTCCCCTATAGGGAAGCTGTTACTCAATGCAGTCATCGCTTCTCCCACTGAACAGTCAAGAGTGAAACAAATGCTGTTTAACACCTCAACCCCATCTCTGTGTGTGATGAGGTAGGGACATTATCAACATTAATGTATGGGAGAATCTTTTGGGCTTGGTGAGTCACCCAATCTTCTTGTATTGTCCTAATCAAAGAGTAGCTGCATCTAATCAAGTAGTAAGTTGCAAGAGCGACTCATCCCACGGTAAGGGCCAACATTTGTTCATGAATCATACACTGAACTCCATTGATTTGTTGCAAAGATCTTTGCTGTCTTTAAAGGTCCTCAAAAGCAGTCCACCAAACTTCAAGTTCCGTAAAATGAATCCCTCTAACCATTGTTGAGGTTAACGATGAGCGGTCTTGGAAGTTATCAGACAATCAAGTGGTATGTGCCAGTTTTCAGAGTGGAAGCAGCTGCTATATGTAGACAGATCTCATAACAGTATGGTTCTAAAATAGATCATGTGCATTTCTCCCTGCCTTTTTTGCCCATTGAAGGAGAACTCTCATTTTTTATTACATTCTACTGACCGCTGTACTTTGTGGCTTGTTGAAAGTTTTGCTTGTAGCAATTCCCACTCCTGTGAGTTTAAATGTAATTCAGTACAAAATCACAGAGGCCTTTCACATGGGGAATCTGATAGTATCACTTAAAGTGGTGTGTGAAGAATAATGGCCATTGCCAGGGATCAGTTTTACTTGCCTCATGGGCCAGACATATCATGTTGTAGTAAATTGTGTGGAGCAGAAGACATTGATTGTAATTGGATTCCCAAGTACATGAGAGGTCAGATCTATAACGAGTGGGTTTTTTCCCTTATTATTTCTGCCTGATTGCTCATCTTTTTCTGGACGCAGCTCAGGCTGTGACTTTTTTCCAGACCACTATGGCAGAAAGTGGCAAACATGACAGAGAACTAAAAAAGCATCATGTTATGGATCCTGTAGGCATGGGCTGAGTAACTGTTATACCATGTCAAAGTGGAACATGGTGAGAGTAGAAGAAGGAATTATTTTTTTTTTACAAGGCAGGAATTTTTAATGTCGGCATAACCTTTCTTTTTATTGATCTGATAACTTAGTTTGTTAGTGCATTTACTTATCTGATCCTACCAGATGCTCTTTATCATTGTAGATCAATGGGAGGGGTTGCCTTTGCTAAGTCTTTCTGGGAGGTTAGTTTTGATGCTGCCCACCTTAATGGTCCTGAGCGGCCTTACCTGGAACCTCCACCCACACCTCTGCCCATGGGCCCTATTTCATCTCGGCCCCTGAGGCTTCTCTCCCTTCCTGGGTTACACTTAGGAGTGCTGGCCTCCAGCTCTGCTACCCATGGATGTATCTACCTATGAATGCTGTTGTTCTTGACCTGCAGGCTGACTACCTGGTTTGACCTCAGTCCATACCTGTGGAGGCACCTGATGCTGTGGGCTGCTCCTTCACTGAGGGTAGTGGGATGGGCCATGGTTAGAGGAACCCATGCCCTTCCAGTTCCCACAGGGATTTTCTCTGGTTCTCGTCCCCCCAGGGTGCTGCGTGGTTACCTGATATTAATTGTTTGATATTTTTTAGGGGGCGAAATACCTGCTGGGAGAAGGAGGCAGTGTGCTTTTTGCTAGGAGCACAGAGCAAATGTGCCAATGTTTGCAACATTCAAATCTAAATAGATCATCATAGACTTAGGATGAGGTCTGATTTCTTCTAAACCACAGCAGTAATTAACTTCCAGGAACAAGGAGATAAATCCGTCTGCTCCTCTACTCTCCACACCTCCCCTCTGCCTGCCCAATCCGGAGTTTGTGAAGGGAGTGGTGAGCTCCCTCGAGTGAGCTGCAGCCAGTATGCTCAGCTATACTCACCTCTCTCTTTTTTTTCTTCCCAGACCTAGGGAAGTCTTCTGACACTGAAGGATCATTCTCCAAGACCTCTCTCTTATGCCAAGACCTGTCCCTTCTGTGCACACATCGCCTGCACGTATCACTGATGGGGAATTACTGTAGGGGAGAGGCGAGTACATCACCGGTGAGCTCGGAGGCATCCACTGAAAAGTCAGAACTAATATGCAGATAGGCCATAGCCTATATTTTGTGATGGCCTAATTTGTCTAGAAAACATTCTATAGAAATCCGTATGGTCTCTCAGCTGCATCCAATCCATATGATTTCTCTATGCATACTATGTCAAACGCATAAGCTTTTCAGTATTACCATGTATGCAGGGCTCCCCACTTAATGCACTAATCCTGCTGCACAGCTCCACAATAATTAAATATATCAAACGTACCTTGAGGTCAGAACAAGATGCTTCATTTATGATGGCCAGCCTACAGCATTTATGTTCCAGGGTGACGTGGACAATACCTGCAATAGTCTTTTCATGCTTGCCTCTCTGCAGTTCCTTTCTTAACGCAGTGCTAAATTTGGAAATGTTCCAGTTTTGGGGTTTCTTTTTGAGAAGTGGATGCAAAGCCACAATCTCTCATTTGCTAAAAATAACACTGTGTGAATTGTGGTGAGACTTGCACCCGCCTGCTCTCAGTTTAATACTGTAATTCCCTCCAGACCTCTGCCTCTGTGCAGAAGTGGGAGAGTTTTACTGAATTATAAGCCAACCTGAGTCTTTATGATTTTTCTAGACACTTCCCTGTATTATTTTTTCTCTGTAGACAAAAATTCTGAATGTACAACATTTGATTTAATTTCTCCTGGAAATGTGGCGTGATTTGCTGGAAAGATGGATATTTATGGTGACCTCACGTGCTCCTGTCACAGATGGAGTGAGCTGATGGCGTTTACAGTACAGCTAACGTGGTTTAAGAGCAGCTATGCGAGGGCTGGTAGAGAGAGCAGGGAAGCTGATGCAACAAGCTGAGAAACCGCCTGTCTTCCTTGCAGCTGACACATTTATTTGCAAATGGTTCCAATTTTGGCTATAAATGCCCATCAGTCTCACAGCTAGATCCCTTGCTCAGATAAATGTGGTTGATCCAGAAGTTGTTGGGTTTTTTTGGGTTTTTTTTTTTTTGAGTAATTGCAGGAGTGGAGCCTCAAGTAGAAAACCTCAGAATTTTCTGAGGAAAAACAACAGCAAATCTCCTGTAGAAGAACAGATCACTTGCCAGTAAACTGAGCTAAGATATTCAGCTCTGTTGCAGATCGTGCTGTTGTGACAAATGTTGCTAATCCAGCATCACACATCTTTACCCACTTTGGTCAGAAATAAGAACAGTTATAGCAGGTTTCCACAATGCAGGTTACTTTCTGACAGACAAAGCTCTATCCTCTCCTCTGGAGAGCTAGAAGACAGACAGCTCATCCTCTCTTATCATGATAGAATGGTTTGGGTTGGAAGGGACCTTGAAAGGTCATCTAGTGCAACCCCCCTATAGTAAGCAGAGACATCTAGAACTAGATCGAGTTTCTCAGAGCCCTGTCCAACCTGACCTTGAATGTTTCCAAGGATGGAGCATTTACCATCTCTCTGGGCAACCTGGGCCAGTGTTTCACCACCCATAGTGTAAAAAGATGTCTTCCTTGTACCTAGCCTAAATCTATTCTCTTTTAGTTTAAAACCATCACCCCTTGTCCTGCTGCAACAGACCCTGTTAAAAAAAATTGTCCCCATCTTTCTTATAGGCACCTTCAAGTACTGAAAGGCCTCAATAAGGTCTCCCTGGAGCTCTCTCCAGGCTGAACAATTCCAACTCTGTCTTTCCTCACAGGATTGGTTTTCCATCTCTCTGATCATTTTTGTGGCCTCCTCTGGACCCACTCCAACAGGTCCATGTCCTTGTGCTGAGGGCTCCAGAGCTGAACATAGCACTCCAGGTGAGCTCTCACCAGAGCAGAGTAAAATAAGTCACCTCCCTCTACCTGCTGGCCATGCTGCTTTTGATGTAGCCCAGGATGTGACTGGCCTTCTGCTGTGAGGGCACATTGCCAGCTCATGTCCAGCTTTTCATTCACCAGCATCCCCTTTGCAGGGCTGTTCTCAGTCCCTTCATCCCCAGCCTGTATCAATACTGGAGCTTGCCCCAATCCATGTGCAGGACCTTGCACTTGGCCTCGTTGAACCTCATGAAGTCCACACAGGCCCACTTCTCAAGCTTGTCCAGGTCCCTCTGCATGGCATCTCATCTCTCAGGCACGTCAACCACACCACTCAGCTTGGTGTCATCTGCAAACTTACCTAGACTGCACTTGATCCCATTGTCTGTCACTGAGGAAGGTACTAAAGAGTACTGAAGATACTAAACGGCACTGGTGTGTTGGGCACTGCACCGCTTATGCCCAGTGCTGTTCTTTTCGGAACGGCTGTACAAAGATGATGGGCATCAGCAGTCCAAGCTGTCCTGCAAACCCGCCACGATCACTCTGTGGTCAAGGACCATTTTGTTTCACATGTATGATGTGGCCAATCAGCACATTTCTGCCCTGGGGCAGGATGAAGTGCTGATTCCCCTGTGCTGATGCGTGATAAATGAAACCAAGCCTCAGTGTTAGAAGAAAAGGACTGTTCCAGACACCTGAAGGAGAAAGGGCAAAAGGAATCGGTGAGCTTTGAAGATGTAGTAGAAACAATGTAGGGAGAAGTGTTTACAGAAGTGGTTGCTTCCAGATAGTACGGGATGGATGTAATTTTATGGTTTGACACTGAGTTGCTTAAATAGCTAATGGTCAATTCTGGAGTCATTGGCTTGGTGCCCCTGTGTCTGGAATTGCATTCCATACCTCCAAGAGCTTTTCGTGGCGGTAGATGAGAAACTGAGCTTTTGCAAAATTGTGGAGTCAGCATCTTTTTCTGTTCACATTGAACCATTTTTAGTATAAGGTCATACGGATGCTCTGTTGAAGAGGATCTGTCCCTGGACATTTCATATCATCAGTTTAACAGGGCCCTGTCATCCTGACTCAGCACAGACACTGAACCAGCAGGAGCAGGTGAGCAGGAAAAGCTGTGGAAAGGCTGCCTGCAGGGAGGAAAATGCTGGCAGATTCTTTTGCCCTTGTTCCCTGTAAGCCCTTCCAGCTGAGGAAGGGGTTTCCTCTCCTCAGGTCTGAGAGGCAACAAGGTGAGACAGTTGTTGATCTCTTAAAGTTCACTCCAGGCTCTGTAGCATTGTGGCCTCAAGGTAGCTAATAAAGGGGTAGTTTGGCTTCCAGCTATATACAGTGAAAGGTATTTGAGTTGTCATTGTCTGGTTTGGGGTCATCAAATGAGACACAAAACCCCCCCCAGTGTGTACCTCTTCCAAAAGATGGAACCACTGGAATTGAATGGAAGAGAAGGAAGTATTTCACCTTCTTAAAGCAAAAGGAATTACTGACCAAAGAAGACATTATACAGGGGAGTCTACAAGCTCCTGAGTGTATCAAACATATTTTTAAAGTTATAGGAAATGAAAGAAGCCTTCACAGAAATATAACTCAGAAATTCAGTTAGGTCATCTCAACTCTGGAATGTTCATCTTCAATTCATTCCAGGCCCTGGGACTGGTGGGCAGATTCTTTACTGTAAATGTAACATAAAGTTTTTTTTGATTGCTTTTTTAGTGATAATTTTTTACTTTTAGCTCAGTTTCCAAAAAAGCATGAAGCTTTTTTAGCTGTATGTGAGTCTGTCTCTAATAAATTTTAGAATCTGTTGGCTGTTGTTAAGTACACTTGGCAGCCACAGAATTGGAAGGCATATATTGAATCTTTGATTTGCAAACTGCCTCACGGATGATTGGCTTGGGCAGCATCTAGAGCCTTTAATAGATGCTCACAGTTGCGTGATTTACATGAGCAAAGGAACAATGTACCGAGGCTCTGTAGGTTCTAGAAACAAAACCCAAACAACCAAATCATATATAAAATTGTCACAAGAGGGTGTGCTTTGGGCAGAATGCGCTGCAAAGTATATAGCCTGAGATTGTAGGTAGGTACAGGCAGGTGCTCTGCCTGAAGAAGAGACTGGAGGGGTCGTTTAAGCAGTAGCCAGCCAAGAAAGGTCTGGAGAGGAGAAATCTCAGTTCAGACAATGAAGAGAAACATTCAGCTGTTGGGATGTTTATCTGCATTAGTGCTTTACTAAGGAAGGAGCAGAGTCTCATCTGTGAGGAACCACTAAATAAACATCAGTGAGGAATGACTGGGAAAAATGCCCGAGGGCTTTTCTTACCTTCTGATCCTCTATCACAGACCTTGCCAGACTTCTGTATGCTTCTGAGTAAAGGCTGAGACAAGCAAAGAGTCAAATGGAGAGCAGGAATTTCTGTCTGCATGAAGAAGTCCCTGTTTGGGGATCTTTACAAGCTGTGGAGATGACAGATGGAGTAACCCTGGGCTTAACCCTTATTGGAATGGGTTCAGCTGTAAAAGTGATTTGAAGTCTTGTGAGTGGGAGAATAGTTTGCAGCAGCCTCCATATTGCCTCCCATATGCCACCCTCTTCATTCTGTGTGGGGAAGAGGGATTGTAACTCTGGTATTATGGTTTGGCTTTATCTTTTGTCAAATGAGCTCTGCAGCTAGTAAAAGATGCTTGTAGAAGGTGATGTTCTCTGGTGCTTTATGTAATTCACTGGTCTAATCCATTTATGCTTATTTGACAGGTTACCTCTTCGAGAGGCATCAGCATCAAACTCCAAGACCTGCTCAAGTCTGATAAACCAATTTCTTGTATCAGCAGAGGGCGCATCGTCATTAATCAAGTGAGGGCCCTCCAGCTTGCTGCCAGACCAACGTGCTCACCCACTGGTAGGCAGATTTTAGAGACAGGATGAAGTGACAGAACTGGTGAGCTGGAAATGTGCCTCTGAGATCCTTTTGGTGTACACCAGGCAGCAACACACTACCCCACCCTGTTTGTTGTTTTGCTAGCCCTCATGTATTTGCAGAATGGGCCTGATTTCTTTGGATTGGGCACTAAAATGCTTATTTAATTTCCCTTTGTCATCAAGACTGGCCATATTTGATATAGTTGAGTATTTTTTCAGGCTGTTGCCTGTTCTGTCAGGGGCAAACTATAAATACACATACGCTTCTGCATTTTCCTATCTCTCACTCTGTAAGAGGAAATGGACTTGTTTTCATGTGATTAGCAGGCAGAGGAACTTGTGTAAGTGACACAGCTGTACTGTAAAGACGCCAGCCCACGGACTTTGCTGCCAGAGGAACTTAACTGCCGGCGCTGATAGACCCAAGAGCAGGATTGCCCAAGACATGGAGAGAGAACCAATGCGCATAAGGGAGGGCTACTTGGTTAAGAAGGTAAGTGAGCAACTTTGGACTTGAGTGGAGGAGGAAGCTAACTCTGAACGGGTTGGGAAGGTTCAGGGAAACATATTTTGGTTTCAGTTTCTTAAAAAAGGATCGTTTTTTCCAAAAATAAAAGGCAAATGAACAGAATTCCTTGAGCAGTGAATGAGTGTGGTGTTCAGTGATTACAGAAATCCCTGCTAGCTGTTACATCTCGTCAGAGTGCTACAGAAGGCATTTTGCACATATCTCAGATGTACTTTAGGATCAAAAGATTTGCATGTTTATTAAATAACCTAATGTCCTTAGTGGAAACTTGGCAAAGCAGGTAACAGCTTGTTACCTTGAAATGGCCACGACTCACTCGACTGCATTTAGTCCCAGAGTTAAATGTACAGGAAGCATAGTGAGATTAAAGAGGTGAAATCATCTCGGGCCAGAGACAGCATGTGGCACCACAGGCACCTTCCTTCCTGGGAGGGCGGTTGCTGCCCCACAGCAACCTCTGCTCTGGAATCTTTTGTGGCAGAGCCTGTAGTATAAGGCCTTAACTTTCATTTAAATTCTTAGTGAGATCAGGCTGGCTTAAAGCACCCTAACTAAACAGTGTCTGTCCAGGAGGAAGAGAGTAGCTTTCTCCTGCAGTGTCTCTGGTCATCAAAGAAAGAATTTTACTCAGGTCTTGAGGGATCTCTAATCTGGGACTGAGGCCACTCCTCAGTTTTATATCCACTGGCACTGAAAAGAAGTAAGTTCATAAAGTAATGGCAAAGCTGCAGTGATGCTGTCATGAACAAGGAGAGAGCCCAGTTTGTGCTGTGCACATTGCAGATCTCAAGTTCCAATGGCCTGCTATACAGAGCAAGTGGCTTGTGATCTGTATTTCTTCATGGGCAGGAGGCATGGAAATTTAGACACTGGGATAATCCCAGACTGTGTACCTGGCTGGGTATGCTGAGGAAAAGATGCATACAGATGTGCAATGTCAGTCCCTCACATTCCTGTGGGTGGTGGGTCTCCAAAATGTCTCTCTGTGCAGGTACTACTGAAGTTGCTGCTGGGTGCAGCTGCAATGGTAACAGAGAAGTGGAAATTGTGCCCATTTCCTAGAACAGCCTAGTAGGTGGCTCTGGCTTTACAGAAGCGAGCTTATACTGGTGATGAGGAGCAGCAGTGTGCTAGAGGAAGGGCTGGTGAGCAAAAGGAGAGAAAGATACATCTTGGACAGGTACCAGCTGTTTGATACATCAGTGAGGCTGCTGTGTACTCCACAACCAGAGCTTCCAGTGAGGATGAGCATGCTCCTGATTAACCTTGTCTTCTAATGATGTACTCTTCTCCTCTCTTTAATGCCTGTGGAGTGAAAGGAAATCAAGGATTTGACCTCCCAAAGGAGTCACCCATGCAGCCACAGCTCTCTTTGCAGAGATTGAAGGCCGTTTGTCACTGACTTTCTCCTCTGGATATTTACATCAGGTTGGGGGGCAGTTCTCTGCCTGGGGGTCAGTGCTTTAGCTGGGACGATGCAACCTCCAGTAACTATGAGTTCAGACTGCAGTGCTGATTTAGGTCAGCTTAAACCTCTGTATTCTGAGGACCATATGGCATTTTCTGAGCATATGAAGCAGTTAATTTTCTAATCCTGCAGTGCGATAGAAGTTACAAAAAAATGTTGTTCTATCAAAGGGATGTTGTGAGTGTTTCAAAAGCATCTAATGGTTTCAGAGAGCAATTCAAGGAACGCCCTCATCTGTATCTGCAGTCTTTGGAATAGGTGTGACAATTTGATTTTTAGTTCAGGAAAGTGAAATCCAACATCCTTCCTGCTTGTCTTTCATGGGATGTTTTAGGTCAGAACAATGTGGCCACGTTGGGTTTGCTGATGGTATGGATCTGAGACCACCAGACTAATGCCGCTCAGGGCACGTCAGAGTCTGGTCTTCGGGAAGTACTGGACTTGACTGTAAGCAGAAGTATTGTATCCTGTGAGAACCCCACAAACAGAAGGAAATTGCAACAGTTCTTGTCTTGGTTCATAATTTTAACTGATTTCTTAGTAGGAAATAAATCAGTGGGTCAATTTGTGCTCTCAAAAAATGGTAAATTCTTATGGCTTATTTAAAAAAAAAAAAAAAAAAGGAAGAAGACAGCAGTCAACCCACGTGTGGTACTCAGGGGAGACTCTTTTTTTGCAGTTCCCTGCTTAGCTGTGTTTCCAGGGAACCCCCAGGGCAGTGATTTTCTTTTGGAAGGTAGCGTTCACTTCCTGCTTCCAGTAAGGGCTGCAGAGGCTGGAAGCAGGTCCTACTCTTAATAGGATATCAGCTGACACTTTTACTTTCCCATCCTGTAATTGAACATGAACATGGGGTCTGATTCAGAGTGTGAAAGGCCTTTCTTGGAAAGTAAGACAGCAAAAAAGGCTGTGATAGGCAAAGGTTCCTTTGGGGAATAAAATAACGTCCAAGACCTACCAATGTAACTGACTCTGCCCGTCTCAGCTCTAACAAATCAAAACAATCCACTTGCACAAGACAAGCTTCTGGCTGCAGCTTTAGCACAACTCAGCCGCCATGGTCTAAAGAGGACAGGGCTGCTGTGGATGGAGTTGGAGGATAAATTTAGGTCTCTTTTTGTAAAAGAGCAAGCAAGGGAAACTAATATTTTTGAAGGATGGCCTCTGATTTGGAGCCCCCAAATGTTGCTTGTGCTTTGTTAACTCTTCAGAGGAAATGTTGGTATTCAGCATATCTAAATGCTCATTTGGCTGAGCAGTAAGTCACTTGGGCATCTGGGACTGTGACTGCTTTTGATCTGATTACAGGCAGGACCAGAGAGGTCATCGAGCTAGAGTGTAACAGTAGTTCTAGCAGAGAAACAGGTTGTTCCTCTCTAAGTCCCCAAGAGTTTTGATCTGTGTTTCACTACCAGGAGGATCCAGCTCTGTTTTTATCTCAATTTCTTGCATCTAACAGCTGTGTTTCAGGAATAGGAAGTAAAAGCTTTAAAAAAAAAAAAAAAGAAATGAAGCACCTCAATTCCTTACCACAACAGTTGGAGATCTTCAGTCTCAGGCTGTTAAACTATTCATTACTCTTACAGTCTGTCCTTATATGTCCAGAAACCCTCTGAGAATTGTGCTTTCTGATCAGCCAGCCAAGCCACGACAGTTGTCTGCATTGTAGCATCAAGTCCTGCAATACAGCACAGGATGCCCAAGTTAATGAGGCAGTCCTAAGGTGCCAGTTCACATCCAGAAATTTTGAGGATTATTCATAATACTGCCACTACGTCATCTTGAAGGCAGTGGTTAGGACTAACTGATACTGAAAAGAAACATCTGCTGGGGCAGGCAATGCAATTTTGGAAAAAACTTACGGCTGGGGTGACTACAAGGGGAAATTAATGGTGGTCAGAAGATTAACAACGTTTAACTGCGTAGTAAGATGGGTGTGGTTGTGGTATGTTCCCCTTGAGACATTAACTGTAGTTATTCAAATGTCGGTTGGACACTCCCTGTAAAGTTTTATCTCAGTGGGTATCATGTGAAGAGTGATTTATCGAACATAACATGTGAAGTGATTATTGATGCAGGGCAGCATGTTTAATACCTGGAAGCCGATGTGGGTCGTACTTTTAGAAGATGGAATTGAATTCTACAAGCGGAAGGCTGACAACAGCCCCAAGGGGATGGTCCCACTGAAAGGAAGCTCTATTAGCAGCCCATGCCAAGATTTTGGCAAAAGAATGGTAAGTAAGTTTTATTTAACGATTGACAGTATGCTCATACTCCTGGAGGCACTTGAAGGGGCACAAGAGTGGTGGTTACAAATTCCTTTCGCTTTTCCTAATGATGACTCTTACTTGTCTTAGGTCACAAGCAGGCTTGGACATGTGTGGGATTTGAAAGGTGTAGCTGCTCAAGAGATAAATCAGGACAAGAACAATTAGGAGGAGCAATTCAGAAAGTATTTTGGTTTTTTTTGTTTGTTTTTAATCTCTGATTCTGTCAAGCTAAATTATGTTGTTGTGGGGACACTTAGCAGCTGAATGGCACAAGTCCTGTATTAAATCTGAATCAAGCTACCACAGAATAGAGGTGTGAGAAACTAGTTCATCATCATCAGAAGCATTTTTTATTGTCGAAGAGCATCAACCGGCTTGCTCAGACAGGAAGGAGATAAATACTGTGACACAAATGCCACCAAACTGTAATTCCAAATCTTTTTATTACCATTTGGTAACTACCTGACCCTGCATACTTCACATTCATGCAATTTGTGTTAAATAATTGTTACCTGTAGGGCTTTTGCGAGTGACTAAGAGTTACATCTATACACAGGTAGCACAAAACCCGAAACTGAATTAGAGAAACTAGTTCAAATGTTGCCTACACGTTTGGGATATCTGTAGAAAGTGCACAGACTGAGGTCCCAATTCACAGTGAAACACACAGATTATTATATTCACAAATTCAGTCTTGTTTGACAGAAAATGAGATAGGGGAAGAGAAATGTACAAGCATGCATATTTTGTTATAGGGTTCCTGGAAAATAGTTGTTGGTAAAACATGTATTTCTGGTATGAGGAAAGAATTGTATCTTTAGTCAGTCATTTGTTATTTCAGCAGCTCAGTTTGATCGAATAGGCATTATACTCCCAGGAATTCATCTCACAAAGGGCTCCCTCAGAATCTGGAAGATTGTCCAGTTACAGTTTAAAGAAATTTATTGCAAGGATACCTGACTAACAAGAGAAGTCTCTCAGAGCATTAGGAGTGTGAGAGAGTGCATGAGAGACAAAGCTCCACTTTTTCCTGTGAGTAAAGTGAGGAGAATTACACCTTTCCTTAGGTTCTGTGGCAAGTGGAGTCAGTGCCCCTGGTGTCAGGTTTGGGGTTTGGACCTGCTGACTTTCCTTTTTCCTTCCTTTCTTCTTTTCTTTCATCTTCCTTCCTTTCTTTTTTTTTTCTTCTTTGTGCAGACCCTGTATTTATATGTAAAAAAAGAAGTGGATTCTTATAGTCTTTTTAGACTTACATCTGTTAAGAAAAAGGAGCTCTTAACTTAAAAAGTGTCTTTGAAGCAATACAAGAAAAGGACGGGGCAGAGAATAAAGCTTGCTGTTAATCCTGTGCTCAGTCCAAGAAGTTGTAGTTAACTGCTTCTCCTGAGTACAAAAGGTTTAGAGGACATTACCTTGGAAATCACACCCAGGATTGTCAAGAAGTACCTCATCTTTCTAGCTCTCTAGGTATTGGGAGTTCTCCACAGGAGGAGACCCTACTGTCGTGCCTGAAAGGCGAGTTGTGTGATTGTGCATTCCCACCCCATGCCCATCATAGGCTTTTTGATCCCTCAGCTGACAAGGGTGGTTGTCCAAGAGATTCGGAAGGGTTTGAGATTGACTGCTGGTCAAGCCGTTATTGCTAACAGCTCCTGCCTGAGCAACCATTGACCATGGCTGGACAAACTTTACTGTTTAACCCCTTACAGCTTCAGATATGACCACCTGCTTCAGAATGTCTGTGTCAGTGCATTGCCTGTGCACTGGTCGGGAGCTCTTTGTTACAAGCACTTGGCTTCACATCTTTTGCAAACCATGAATAATAAAGGTGAAGCATAATTACATCTAGGGACTTGAGCATGGGGCAGGAACATTACATAACCAAAGAAAGGAACAGAAATTAAGTCTATCTGGACACAGTTAGTTCTAATTCTGCTGATTTTTAACCCTGTTTCTACATTGTCTATTTAACAGGCCTCAGCACAGCACTTATTATAAGGTACAAGGCATGGGAGAAGGGTACTGGGTTCACGAATATCACAGAGCTTTTCTCACATAACGTTGCTTTCCAGTTTTGTGGGATTTTTGTTCATTTGTTTTTAACTCCCATAGAGGCACTGGCATCAGCATTGGTCTATAGTAGTTGCTTGGAAATGTCAGTAGGACATCTCACAACAATGAAATGATAATTCACCAGCCTATGTGTGTTCTACAAAATAGGCAGAGAGGTCTGAAGTATGTGATGTCTGCCGAAGGCAGTGAGAGAGACCTTTCCCTGCCCAAAGGGCTGCTTGAGGATGTACCGGTTTGCAAACGGTCAAAATTGCAACTTCCTTATTCATATGAGTAACACCATCATGGGGATTATTCTTACAAGTACTTACTGCCCAATATAATTAAACCTAAATTTCTGTATGTATTCCTTGAAAATGTAGTATCTTGATTTTTGTATCTTGCATTTTACAGCTTTACTGATGAATCCAGCAGCTCTGTGTTCCATCCTGCCTTTATGTGCCAAAAGATACGGTCCTTCCTCTAGCAGAGATTATTCTGTTTCTTAGTGGTTTGCATACATTTGCTTCATATGGCTAGAAATGAAAGTATATTTTTAGGACTGGAGTTCTGCAGGGTGACAAGTGGGGCAATTCTCGTGAGGTCAGTTTTAAGTCTGGTCTCACTCACTTGGGCTCGGTTTGGAGCAGGGACTGTTGAGCCATGAGCAGACTTCTATATTCTTCTAGTTATATTTCAGTTTTTTTGAATCAGGTTGTGTATCTGCATCAGGACCCAGCTTGAAACCTCAGGGCACATCACCAACACACTTTGTTTATTAAATCAATTGCAAAATACAAGTGCTGAGAGGAAAAGAAGCAATCTTGGGATTGTTAAACAGAGATACAGCCTGTTCACAAGAGGCTGCAGCTGTGCATTTTGAAAGCTTGTTTCAAAAGGTGTTCACCGCTGTTTGCTGTTCCTGATCTGAAGTTTGATTATTGCTTGATGTGCTGTTAATTTGCTCTTGTTGTGCTTTCTCTGTATTCCCCATGGCTTTCCTGTGGATACCATTATCATCTGCGGCTCATCAGTCAAATTCATTTGTCCTGATTGAAGTGATCAAAAATGTTGCTGTTTAGTTTGATCTAATGGTCTAATTTTCTCAAAAGTAAACACAGATAGTCATCATCAGAGGGACTCCTGGCCACTTCTAGGACTGGAGATTCAACCTCTTCACCAATTTCAGAGGAAGCCTGGATGTCTTCTTTAGTGGCCTAGCTTTCTAAAAGTCCTAGTCTCCCCTGTGTACTGGAAATGAAAACTCTTCTTCAGTGTTTCACTTTATCTTGCTTCTCAGCTCTTTGACTTGGATAGTGGTGATTTATATATTTACATATGTATTATTTTCCTTTGGTAAAAGCTTGCTTTAATGCTTTATTTCATTCTGTTAAGCTGGTGTGTTAGCATGTCTCTTGGATAGTGGGATTTGGAGAGATCTCTCTGTTTGCTTTTCACATGCGCCATCCACTGATTTTCAGGATGTAGCTCTTTACTGCATAATGGAAAAGGTGGGTGTTGCTGGAAATATGAACAGTGTCAGATGAGAAATGGTTACTTTTCTATCTGAAATGTTTGTTTGTTTGTTTGTTTGTTTGTTTTTTTAAGGACCTACTGCTTAGTAAGTTTGAAATCTGTCCTCTGTAAAGGTCATTGGGACTTCTGCACAATTTCACGGTGTAAGAATTTTCCCCCTGACACAATCTGGAAGAAGCATAATAGGGATGTTCACAACTGTGCCATTTACAGACTTCAACAGGCTCATTCAGTGTTTTGGTTTTGTTGCTGTAGATTCAGTGCTCTCTGCTCTTTGGTGATAGTCTTTGCTTGCCCTCATAAAGCCTTGCTGTGTGCTTGCTGATGACCCCGTCACTTTTAGATGTCTACTGAATTGGAACCTGTTGTATTTATTCTAATACAACTACAGAACAAATTACAGCTGCATTTACAGGCAACTATATTTTAGAGGAAGTGGAAACCCTCTTGACTGAGTAATCAGATCCAGATTTTCTTCCCAAAAGATTACAGGATAAAAATGAGATCAAACAGTGTGAACTGTGTTTTGTTTTCAGGTTGGTGTTGGTTTTTTTATTTCTGCTTAGAACTACATTTAAAAGATCTTACCTTATTTTTTGGGAAATACAGTCTTTCCATTCTTGCTGCTGTTCTTAGATAGGTAGTGGTCAAGGCCCTACCAAGCCTTTAAAAGGATGCTAGGCTGCAAGCGTTTTCAGCTGCTCTCCAATGTAACTGTGACCTCTTCTCTCCTTGTGAATCAGTAGCTGGGTGATATGATGCAGGGTTCCTTTTCTCCTCCTTCAGTCTGACCACATCTCTATAAACATGAAGACAAATTTACGCCCACTGTAAGCCTGCAGGGGCTGGGAGCTTCAGCCTTTCGGCTGTGTTGAACTTCCCAGCAAAAGTTAAAATCAGCAGCTCGGTCAGTGCCACTCACCTTGGCTGTACTGGTAATTTCAGGATTGCTCACAGAGGAATAGCAAAAGGAATCTGTTACCTGCGCGGTCTGCTCATGTTTTTCTTAAAGTTGTTGGGTTTTTTTTAATTTAACTGTGGCTGTAAGGCACTTTCTGTAGTCCCTTAGGCACAGGTAGGCTGCAATGTCACGGTGGCACTGAGTTAATAGTGCCCAACTGGCTACATGAAAGTAACTTTAAAAAAACCCCACTTTTTTTTTATCATTACAGTTTGTTTTCAAGCTCACTGCAGCCAAGCAACAGGACCACTTTTTTCAAGCTGCTTACCTGGAAGAGAGAGATGCCTGGGTACGGGATATCAAGAAAGCAATTCATTGCATAGATGGAGGCCAAAGGTTTGCCAGAAAATCCACAAGAAGGTCTATCAGACTGCCTGAAACAATTAACCTGAGGTTTGTTCTCACAGCTCTGCTCCCCCATGTACTTCCATTCGCAGGCGGTGTGCCAGATACATAACCTTGGCCAGGAAGAGCTATGAACGTGTTTCTGGCACTTTTATACAAGATATAATCTACTGCAAAAATATTTCAAACTTTGCTGTCCAGAGAAATGCTGATTTTAGCCTAGTTTGGGAATGGTCAGGGGAGAGTGGTGCCTGCTAGAGAACTTGGAACTGGCAAAGGGAGAAGAGATGAGGAGCACACACAGGAAACCATCTGTTTGTCAGTACTTAAAAACCAAAAAAAAATAAGAACAGCTTACTTTTTGTATCTGAGCAGTAAATACTAAGATACAAATGAGCCTGCAGTGCTCCTTACATGACAGTAAAACTGCACAGGGCCAGTAATTTACATGACAGTAAAACTGCAGGCTTCAGCAGTGGATCACCCTGACAAACGCACCGAAGGACGTGGACTGTGACATTTAATATTTGCCCTTCATGTCATTCCACAGCTCCAAGGAATGAGAATCCTGAGCAAGTGAAAAGTGGGCAGGAGGAAGGAAGTCACACCAGGGTTCACTGAGGTTACTTAGGGCCTCTGAGAGCGTGCAGACTTTGGAACTATCACAGTGACAGTTTTTCTGCTCAGCCAAGGCCCTTTGGGGAAATGTAACAGAAAGCAGTGAGCTCCCCTGTTGGCACCGAGACTGTGGGGCCCTGTGAAGGTGCTTCAGCAGCGGGTGTTGCCCTGTTCACACTACAGTCACCACAAGTTGTTCCATTCTCAAGCTACGTTTGTGTGCTCCCTTTTCTGCGCCTGCAGCTGTGACAGTCATGTCATGAGGCCTCCAGGCTTTGTCATGTAGAGTTTTCAGAAGATTAAACTGAGCCGTACTATAGCTCTGCAGAGAGCAGAACATGCCAGCAAAACATGAAGACCCCATGAATGACAACGATACTTTTGTATGAACTGGCCAAAGTTTTTATCTGCTGAGTTTCTATGGTTCTTTTTATGCACAGTGCTTTGTACCTGTCAATGAAAGATCCTGAAAAGGGAATAAAGGAATTGAAGCTGGAAAAAGATAAAAAAGTGTTCAATCACTGCTTTACAGGTAAGGAGCTCCTGTCCCTCTTTTCCATACAATAAAGGTAGCACAGGTCCGAGAGGCTAAAGATAGATAAACCAGCTCTAAGCTCTGTAGAGCACAAAAAAGTTTGAGAAGAAAACCTAGGAGATGTTTTCTTGACCAACACAGGAGCTGTTCTAAGGATGAAACTTGAAAAATTGCTCAGTTATGGCCATGGTAAGCAAGAGAGGAGGGAGAAATTGAACCAGTGCCAGCACGACTGAAGTAGATCTTTGCAAAAAGTTGCAAGAAACACTTAACTTCAGAAGAATTATGCCTTTCTGAATTTTTTTCATCAACAAACTGTATCACATAATTCCTGTCCTGCTCCAAGTCAGACCTGGGGGTGCTGGAGTCGCAAGTCACCCTATATGGACAGCACTGTGTCAGTAACATAGCAGCCTGCACAACTGCCTTCTCTAGGCTTAGCTGTCCTTTGTACTTCCCCAGCCCTTGTCCTTGAGGCTTCCCAGCTCAGCCCCGAATCCCCTCCCAGCTCTCTGCTCCCTCAGGAGCAGTGTTCAGGAGTTGTAGTGGCCCCTGCCTTCAGTTGCATCGGCTGTAGCTCACCAGCAGGCTCACCAAGGCATCTTTCCAGTGCCTTGTCACTAAGAACATCTTTCAGGAGATTGATGATTAGATGGAGTAGGCTTGTTGCCTTTGTATTTTTAGGCTTCTTCATGTCTGTCTTGGTTTGCGGTTGACATTGTTTGTTCCTTTGTAACCAGGCACTTCTGTGATTGACTGGCTGGTGTCCAGCAACTCCATCAGGAATCGCAAAGAAGGTCTCATGCTTGCCTCTTCCCTCCTGAGCGAAGGCTACCTACAGCCTGCGGGGGATACATCCAAGACTGCTGCTGAGGGACTCTCAGACACCCCCTTCTTAGATCTCTGCGATGCCTACTATTACTTCGTGAGTATTGTATTCTGGGTTTTTCATGTCCCACGCTTGCCAATGTCCTGCTTTTTCTCAGGCTGTCTTAAATCCTGGAGGAAAGATTGTGCAGCAATGGAGAGAACTGTCCATGTGAACTGTCTTTCTCTACATGATACTCAGAATGAACTGGCTCACTTTAATATTTGTAAGCAGGACAATTTATTTTTTTTCCATCACTCTTCTAAGTGTGAACTGAGTGCTGACATCAAGCTGGATTCTTTAACTTAGACCTTTATTTGGTAACTTTTAGCAGTAACCAGAATTTAGCCATCACTTCCCCTGATGATTCAGTGGAAGGGAAGAGTAATTCATTATGATGGAGCTTCTCAGAGTGGCACAAGCTACAGACTCGGTTTTGTGCAGAGCCACAAATCTGACACAGCGCGTGTGCACAGGCACAGCTTGCCTGTCAGTAGAGAAGTGAAGGTATCTCCCAATAACACATGTTCTGGGTAGCTTACCCAACGTTTTAAATTTATTGCTTTGTATTCTGTAGATTGATTTGAAGAACTTGCAATGTCACAGTTGAATACTGGTTTTAAAATGCTTGGCTGATGAACTTAGGCTAACAAAATTTACACCTTCTGTCAAGTAAAATGCTTAAATAGTACAATTCTGGTTGTATTTACCACGTAGAATTGCTCGATTTCAGCAAAACAAATCTCCTATTTGTTTTCCTAGAGCGTGTCCCTGGTAAGGTGACTTTACCTGGGTAGCAATGGAAACAGAGACACTGCTGCTAAAGGCAGCCTTATCACCATCACAGTTCCTGGCTACCTGGGACGTTTCTCCTAGAAGCCCATGTGTGCTCTGCCTGGTTTCAGTTTGTTTCTAGTTTTATTTAATACTGCTGGGGTGGGAGGAGGTCATGGCAGCTCATGTCTGACTTGCTATAGTACAAGCAGGCAGCAGAGACGTTTACTGTAAGCTGTGTGAGTGATTACCTACATTGATATCATTTGAACAGTGTTTCAGTGGGTAGCATTTATCTGGTGTGGAAGGGATGTGATGCCTGGATCCTGAGACAGCCTATGCCAAGCGCACAACTCACAAGACATCAAAACCTCACAGCTACGGCAGCTTTCAAAAACCAAGAGGCAGTTGTTGTTGGAGTAGACAGCCTAGATGGAGTATTTCTTCCCAAATTCTAGATGCTTGTGATGGATGGAGGAAGGGGAAGGGTGTGTTGGGTGCAGGGAGTGGCTGTGCTGGCATTGCTTCTTACGAACAGCTGTGTATTAAAACCTGTGACAGCATGGGATTGAGGCAGCCCATCCATCAGAGAGCAAATGTGACACCAAGAGTCGTGGAGAATGGAGGCACTGACGTATACACAGGTGCTCCAGCTCTATTCAGGTGCCCTGATGCCCATTGGTGGAGTCCTGCCTCACACTGAAATGCTTCCATGGTGACTTGGAGAGCTCCTCAACTTCACTGGGAGATTTTTCCAGTAAAAGAGTTGATTTTTTTAAAATTTTTGTTTATTTTTTTGGGGTGGCAAAAAACAGGGTGGAGGGAAGCTGAATAGAAGCCAGATCTCTGCGTATACATAAAAATGGAATGGCTGTTTAACTTCTGATTTTTCTGTTGTGGTCATGCAGCCAGACAGTGGTTTTTTCTGCGAGGGAAATTCTAGTGATGATGATGTTGTCCTGAAAGAAGAATTCAGAGGCATAGTAGTCAAACAAGGATGTTTGCTGAAACAGGTCAGTACTGCATGGGTTTCATCCTGTCGTTGGGATGATGTTGCATAGATTACTCTTTTAAAAGTATTTTAAAAGATTACTCTTTTACACCTAGAAGCTTTAGAGAAGCAAAAATTAGCTTATGCCATCTCCATGCTTGACAAGTTTCATCTCTGTCCCCCTTGCCTTTGCACAAAGAGGAGGAAAGATTTTTGCTCTTACTACAAAATAACATGGTTTATAGTTCTAATTAGGAAAGAGTTCTAAAGCAGGAGACGTGACAAGTTATTGGTACAATGTAGAACTGAACTCAGGTAAAAAGGCTACCAATCCAGTGTCCCTGTGGACACGCAACTGGATTCTGTTGCCAATTTTCACAGACTTTTTCAGCAAACCTGAGTGAAGGAGTCCTTTCAGTTACTAGTGTTGGATCCTGTCCCATCTGTAAGATGGAATACAACTCTATGCTTTCCTTTCCAGCAGAAGTTTAAGTAATACAGTGAACGTCATACTAAGATCTTTACTTCGTGAGACCCTTGCAAGCAGATATTAGTGAACTGAAGGCAAGACCAGGATTCATCAGTGAACAGAATAGCTCAGTTGGAAGGGGCAGGCAGTGACCATCTAGTCCAACTGCCGGACCAGTTTAGGGCTGACCAAAATTTAAAGCATGTTATTAAGGGCATTGTCCAAATGCCTTTTAAACACTGACAGACATGGAGCATTGAGCACCTCTGTAGGAAGCCTGTTCCAGTGTTTGACCACCCTCTCAGTAAAGAAATGTTTCCTAATATCAAGTCTGGACTTCCACTGTTAAAATACTCCTTGGGAGCCCAAGAGGTTTTTGGCGGTGCTCACTTGTGTTTCTTTTACTCAATCAGATTACTCAAAAGCAATGGAAGAACTTAGATACACATCTTTCTGCTGTCTTTTACCCTGTCACATTCACATCTGCCTAGTCAGTAAGAGCTTCCTTGCAAACAGTGCAGCTAATTGAGCAACTAATATTTAGAAATGCTGAGAGGAAGTGATTCATGACATTCTTCCACTGGTTTTAGTCTGGATTTGGTCCCCTTCAGTGAGCTGTGGACCATTGCTGGGAAGTGTCACTATCTGCTGGGAATGCTTCAGCAGATGTAGAATTTTTTTTTATTATTTTTTTTTCCCCCACCCATCATTTCAGCTTTGAGAACAGGCAATGAGGCATCTACATCCACATTGGAAAGCAGTGGTGTTCTGCTTGAGCTTTTCAGCCGTGAACACTCTTCAGGGTGCTTAAGTCAGATAACTCTTTTTTGTTGTTGCTGGTGATGATTGTCTTTGCAGGGAGAGAAGGACATTCAGCTCATTCTTGCCAATAGTTCAAGGTACCTTCCTGCGAGATGTTTTGCAGCAGTGTTTTCTGGCAAGCATTTAAACACAGTTCTCACAGGAAAATCTTAACTACTGGCCTCTGATATGCCTTTAGGGGAGTCTCCCTTGTTGAAGCTGTTCTGCCTCTCTCTAAAAAGAGAAACCAGTGTGATAGCCCAGTTGTTGTGCAAGGGATGCAGAAAGACTGGGTTCAAATCCTACTCCAGAAAATATTTCCTGTCCACAATATTCAGATTTTTCCTTTTTTTTTTGGTTTTGTTTGTATTTCCCTGTTCTTTCATGTGTGGCTAAGCCGACTATTAGTGCTTGCAGGCAAAGCAGTTCACAACATTCCTGGTTTTGAATTTTCCTAGGGACATCGGAGGAAGAACTGGAAAGTGAGAAAGTTTGTTTTAAGAGAGGACCCTGCATATCTTCACTACTATGATCCTGCTGGAGTAAGAGATATTCAGTTTAATTCCCTGTTTGTTTCAATTCCAATGCCTGGTACAAGTATCTGAATGGAGTATTTGCGTGGGAATGTGTGATTAGGAAGACCAAGCAGGACAGTGGAGGCTGTTTGTGCTCACATGGCTTAGACATCCTCTGGAAAAGCAGAGTGAAAGATGGTTTCTGGGGCTGCCAAGTCAGGGTAGCAAGTGCCATCCACACCTGGGAACAGGTAACACTGAACTGTGCCATCACCTCTTATCTGGATTTAATTAGAATTAATGTGTGCTCTCATTAGATGGTTAAATGGTTAAAATGATGTATGCCATAAGTGCAAGTGAACACTCATTTTGCAGATTAAGGTATTTTCTGTGTAAGGTGAGACATCGCGTTCTGTTTCTCGTGTTATTCTAACAGGCCAAACCCTGCCCTAAGAAAGGAAAGAGCATTGTCACGGGCAAAACCTGCCCCCCAAAAGCTGGCATTCGGGTAGATTCAGCCCAGGGGTTTTATTTCATCCTGCAGTGCTGCAGGAGCAGTGCCGTTGTGGGTTTCAGGTGCTTAATACCATGCCTGTCATGCTTGGCAGAGGCAGCCCAGATGCATGGGAGAATCAACACCGAGGAGTTTCTGACCTTCCTATTCCCAGTTTGCCTTCCCTGCCCCTGCTGTCCTCTCCCAAAGGGCTGAGGTGTGTCGGCTTATAGGGACTGCTTCTTTGAAACTTAGGCCAACAAAAATGCCTCTTCACCTGTTCTGAAGTGCACAAGAGGCCATATTGTAAATAAGGGTTTAGTTGCTCCTGCTGATTGATAAGAATACTTTGGAGATCAACTCTAACTAATCTTTTTTTTTTTTTTTTTTTTGGTGTGACATCAAAATTTATAGGTGGCTCAAGGCTTATATTCTTCTTGTATCTTTGTTCAGGACACACTAAATAGTCAGCAGATCCTGAATTCCAAATCCCCAAAGAGATTATCTATGTATTTGCAGGTCTTCCCCCTTCCCCTGGCAGGGGGGTTGGAGTAGATGGATCTTTCTAGGTCCCTTCCAACCCTTAACATTTTATGATTCTATGATATGGTCTAGGCAAGAACTTGTAGAGTAGGGTTAATGGTTGGACACGATGATCCCAAGGGTCTTTTCCAACCTAAATGATTCTGTGATACCATCCCCCCACACCCTCCATGTCACAAACTGAGGATCCCCGGATTTCCCAGTTGACATACAAAGTTGGCAAATGTTTTCATTTCCATTCTGGAGCTGTAGCCAGATATTAGCATGTGAACAGTTTCAGAAGTGTTGTGTTTCATTTTAATTTCTTGTCCTCACCAGGGAGAAGAACCACTAGGAGCAATTCACTTGAGAGGCTGTGTAGTGACAGCAGTGGAAGATATGCCAGACTGTAAGAAACTGTATTGATTTTTTTTTTTTTTCTTTCAATCTGCCTGAAATCACAAGTGGTTTTCACTCAAAAGCAACCTGTGTGCAATGACTCAGTAATTCTTCTAGTAACTAGTCTCTATTGCTGTCATATTACTGGAGGAGGATGCTGTGATAGAGGTAGCAGCAGGGAGTCTCGTGTTCTGTCAGTTGTTTAGAGAAGGCTGGCCAAAAGGATGAAACTATCCCTCTGTAGGGTAACTGGCCTTAGACACAGCAAACTGAGTTTGCTCTTTAGTTGATGGATTTGGGATGGAAGCTTTATATTATAAATGGTTATGACAACAAATTATTACTGTTCACGTTCTGTTCCCTCCTAAAACTAGAGGTTGTGGGGACAGCAATTGTTAAGTGTTGCTGCAAGGAACAAGAAATACTCATTCCATTCATTCTCCTCTTCACTAGAGAGGCACTGTCATACCCATCCAGAAAGTCTGTTGGCATTTCAGCACCTCTGTAGGCTGTGCTGGCAGATATGAAAAGAACTGCAGATTCTGGATGTGACATGAACTTAAACATCCTGGTTTTGTAGCTGGCAAGGCACGGGGAGGATTGCAGATCCTTCCGTGATTGAAGATCAATTAACTAGAGACTCCTGAAGGTGAAATGTGCAGAACTCATGCGTTGTTTCTTCAAGAGAAAGACCTATCTCACAGACCAAATCTTGCAGCCTGTTAGCAAAGGCATGGTCAGGCACAGCTATGGAAAGGAAGGAAATCCCCTTAGTGTGTCAAGGAAGAAACATTGTAAATAAAGACCTTATTCTCTCATCGCTGACTTGCTAATTTCTTCCCTGTAGCCAAGAAGTATGATGTTGACAACATCCTCTTTGAAATCATCACAGCAAATGAAATCCACTATTACTTGCAAGCAGCCTCATCCGCAGAGCGTACAGAGTGGATCAAAGCAATTCAGGCAGTTTCTAGGACTGGAAAATGAAGATGATCTGCCAGCGAGAAGACAGACAGCTGAAATTTGTTTCTCAAAACAGGGATTTTTAGCATTTCACTGAAAGAAAACAATATTATCCAGAAAGGCTTCCTAAGGCTTTTGGGTAGGGGTGAGGGCGGGTAATAAATTCAATTCTGTACTGGGCACTAACTAGCTAACATTTTCTGCTTGTGTTATGGTAAGATTTTTACTAAATATTGTACTAAATTATAGCATAGAACATGCCATATTAGTGGGTGATGCTTAATCTATCGTGGGAAGGTACCTTACAGCTTTCCCTGCTGCCACAGCTGATAATGAGAAGTCACTGTTAACAGTGGATGGAGTCATGTCACTGGCTGAGAAACTTGACTAGTCACCTACCATTCAGCCTGTGTTGTTTGTTCAGTATCTTCAGGTATTTCAGTCTTCCCAAGACAAACTTTTACAATTTCTTCTTTATCAGCCAGTGATCTTTCTACTGCTATGTTCACCTATACAAGTAATGTCATGAATTTAAGGAAAGAAAAAAAAATAACTTGGAACCCTAATCCACTCCTTTATAATCCTTCAGTGTTAAGGAAAGGAAGCATGTAGACAGCTATGGAAACACCCCTGTGGAAAGCAAGTCCAACTCAATGACAGCGGTATGAGCTTCCATGCAGGAAAAGTCTCTTCCCACAGTATTTCAAACATGAAGCAATCTCAGTTCAACTTTTCTCACCTGGTTTTGACCTTTGCTAAATTTGTCCACAAGAATCTGCTCTAGGACCATTATTTGCCCTCATTTAGGTCTCCAAAGCAATTGCTGAGGTGTCATGTACTGCTGTGTTTGACCTGTATTTGAATTAAGAACCTTGCAGGAGAAGGGAAAGGATCAATGGGTTGATTGTTTGAATGGATATTGTTCAGGGTTTTCTTTTTCTTTTTTAACCTCCAGCAACATACTCGGTCCTTAGTTCTGTGCCTTAATAATGCAAGAGAAACTTTATGCTTGTGGAAACTGAAATAAACATTATTTGATGGAGTCGGTTTACCTGATCAATCCTTATATTTTTCTCTGACTATATGTCAGGTGGCTGATGATTTCCAAGTCTTCAACTTGGAAAGTTGAAGGAGTTGCAGGAGTTGAAAGTTAATGTCACATTCTGTTTGTAGACTGTTCCTGTTTGCAGACTGATGTTTGAGTGCAAGTAAACTTTAAAACTTGAAAAAATCTTTAATAAGGTGCCGTATCCTGACAAATTCTTATTCGGATGTCTTCAGTCTAAAAATACATCTGGAGTTAAAGCTTCTCTTCAATTGTGCTTAATTATATCTCTAATCTGAGCTAATGAGCCTTAAGGTCCATTTGCCTTATCACAAAGGAAACAGAGCCCTGCAGGGGCTGCAGGCTGGCAGAGACAGCATCATCATGTTCATTTAAGACACCCAGAGGAAATTGGCTTCTGGCAGACATTTCCTTTATCTCTTGCAAGCTGACAGGATCGATGAAGCCTGGTTGATCTGTCTGAGGAAGGAAGACTCAGGGCAAAGAGATACCCTGTTTTCTCAGCCTGCTTTCTTGATAATTACTTTGTGGTTGCTGCTTATTTTTGCTTTCAGAGCTCACTAACCCCAAAATACCCTATGGCACAGGAAAATAACAAACCACCCAAACCAACAACTAAAACCCCCTCCCCCCAAAAAAAAACCCAACCCAAAAACCAAACAAAACCCCCCATAACCAAATAACAGAAACTTGTCCAGCTTGGCAAAGGAGGGATGCATCTACCAATTTTTAATAAAACTAAAAAGATTTACTGGTCTTTGACCTTGACATTTTTCTCTATACCCACTCAAGGCTGTCCACCTGTGAATGGTATTTTCTCTGGTAGATGATGCTCATCAGTGTATTTGTGGAAGAGCTCTGATGCTTGGACCAGATTCCATCAATAGGGTGTCTAACCTCATAGGTAGTTCCCTTGAAGATGAATCATAAGGGTTTGTAGTTGTCTCTCCTTCTTGGCAGAAACAGGAAGAGTGGAAGCGTATGTCTGGTGCCACCCTACTTCCCTTTCCTGCTAGCCACATGCTTTCGCTTGCCTGAGACTGGTACTGTGAGTGACTCCAAACTGTTCTTCCTTTTAGTCAGGTTGTCATGATTTTCTTGACATCATTAATCACGGTGAATGTGCTCTAGTCCATTTCCAGGAAAAAAACAATACATTTCACAGACTTTTCTCTCTGATTAGCTCCTCTGACTGGGGACTGAGGTTATTACAGGCCCAGTTTTCAAAGACATTTGATTTCCCAACTCATGGCCATGCTACTGAAAATCAAAGGAGGTACCTGAATGCCACCAGCGGTCTGACCTTAGGAACTGTGCATGAGATGATGACAGTTGTCGCAACTCTTGACTTGAGTCAGGAAAGTCACTAAGGAGAGAGCTACTGGAATTAAGACGAGGTGGCAAGACTACTGTAATAGATGCCTGTATATGAGGGGGGGAAAAAAGGTTAGCTTTACATCATTACAAATTCTAGAGATACTAAACAGGTCTTGTCCGAGGGAATTCAGTATTCAAAAGCAGATAGAAGTCTGTCATGGATTATGATGCCAGCCTAGTTATTCAGAAGGGAAGAGGTGTGTATCCTGAATACCAGCACAAGAGAAGAGAGAGCAAGCCTAGGACAAGAAGCTACTAATTGAAGAGGAAAAATAGAAGAGCAGAGTTTCACATGCCATACTTCCTCTATCTGTTGTCACCCTCTAACTATTTAAACCACATTTCTACACACACATCAACATCAGTTCCTTTTTTACTTATAACGTGAATCAGTGGGGTTTTTTTCATAGACTAAATGACAGCAAAATAAATTAATGTGGATAAGGACTATATTTATAATCTTCAATTACTCTAAGACTTGTATGATGTAGTCTACTCTAGCTTGAGAAATGGGCCTGTGTGGACCTCATGAATTTCAACAAGGCCAAGTGCAAGGTCCTGCATCTGGGTCAGGGCAATCCCCTGTACCAATACAGGCTGGGGAGTGAAGAGATTGAGAGCAGCCCTGTGAAGAAGGACTTGAGGATACTGGTGGATGAGAAGCTGGATGTAACCCAATAATACGCACTCACAGTCCAGAGGGACTCGCACCATATCCTGGGCTGAATCAAAAGAAGGTCAGGGGAGGTGATTGTGTTGTTTCACTCCACTCTGGTGAGACCCCATCTGGATTACTGTGTTCAGCTCTGGAACCCTCACCACAAGAAGGGCATGGCCCTCTTGGAGCAGGTCCAGAGGAGGCCATGAAAATGATTAGAGAGCTGGAAACCCTCTGCTATGAGGAAAGGCTGAGAACGTTGGGGTTGCTCATCCTGGAGAAGAGAAGGCTCCAGGGAGACCTTATTATGGCCTTACAGTACCTTAAGGGGACTCAAAAGAAAGACGGGGACAATCTTTTTATCAGGGCCTGTTGTGACAGGACAAGGGGTGATGGTTTCAAACTAAAAAAGGGGATATTTAGACAAGATCAAGGAAGACATTTTTTCCAGTGAGGGTGATGAAATGCTGGAAAATGTTACCCAAAGAGGTGGTAGAAGACCCATCCCTGGAAACATTCAAGGTCAGGTTGGCCAGGGATCTGAGCAATTCAGCCTAGTTATAGATGTCCCTGCTCACTGCAGAGGGGTTGGACTAGGTGACCTTTAAATGTTCCTTCCAAGCCATTCTGTGGTTCCAATAAAGATCCTCTTAGGCTCATGTTTCACTTGCCAAATCTTACACTGAGCAGTTCTCTCTCCCCTGGAACACTGATGTTATGCTTCCCACAGTCAGGTTTTTGGGAACATTTATTAACCATGCACCCATAAAACCACCCATGTAGACACAGAGCTCCTTCTTCCATGTTTTAAAAGGAAACAGGACAAAGGGCACACACACACTGGCAAAAATAACATCCATGAGATCTGCAACAGCCTGGCAAGCTTTCAGCCTCAGGTGTCACTTCTTCTTACAATTCAATAAACACCTCATATAGAGGTAGTTACATCTTAATGTGTCTCTAGCAGTAGTTTCCAAAAGCTGTTCACTTTCCTTACATGGCAACTTTCTTCTGAAGGGTGAAGTTAGTATTATTTTGTTTCTTAATGCAGTTATTTTGGTGCTGTTCTTTGTGATACGCTGTCTTGGCTTTTTATTTCAAAGAGTGGCTCACAGAATGTGTTAAAGGTCTAGCGAAAACGTGGTTTTAGTAATAGAACAGTTTTCTGAGGTATCTTTAATCAAAGTTTGTTCATAAAGAGTAAGAAACTAGTTAAGGCCTCTGAGATACGATCTAGTTCATACTGTCAAATCCTTCTTTTAGGCAAAGTTTTTATTTGCATTTGGTAGTGCATTGCAGATATTTCTTCAATGCAGTAATGCTACTTCTGTCCTTGACTTAGATTTCACTTTATTACAAATATTAAACACCATTAATTTCCTCCCCCTCCCACCCCAATTTGTCCTCAGATACTTAAAGTTGGAGTTTAAACAACTTGCTTCACCAGGCTCTGGATAAGCTCTTTTTATTGTTTGTAATGTGCCTCCGTTTGTTCTGAGCTCAGGCTTGAGTAGCAACAAAACCAAGAATCCCGAAAACTTCCCTTAGATAACATTTTTGGTTGGGGCCAGAAACATTTTAGTCGGATGGGGGAGGGTGGGGTGATTTTTCATTGGGTTGGGTTTTTTTTCAGTTTGTACTGTTTGAAAGTGTAGGAGACTTAAAGAAGGAACTTTAAAAAGCAACGTGGGTAGGTAACAATCCTCTGCCAGTTGTTGGTAGTTGATATTTTCGTGAGTGCCTTCAGTTTGCGTTTTGAAAAGTGTACGTGTTTTCGCTTGTGAACTGTGGCCCTCTCGACGTGTAAAGAGGTTCGGTCATGCTCAGTGTGAACTTCTGTTTGCAATAGAGCACTTGAAGCTGGGCTTCTAATTTCTTCTGTTTGGGTTTCCTGCTGGTTAACAGGGCGCTGTGTGCTCTAGTCTGTCCTTCTCACCAGCCACTTCTCTTGGAGGTGTTTTTGGGTTTGTTGGCTTTGGCAGGCTGAGAAAACTCTGCGTGGCATGCAACAAACAGTGCCATGTTCTTTAGCGTACCTATTTGAATAATTTTTAAGTAAATGTGTTGTGTTGAGTTTGTCCTAAAGTAAATGAAAGTGAAATGTATGTGCTCTTACACGTGAATAATATGCCACAATGCGCAAGAGGTTGTTTGCAAAAGCTAGGGTGAAATAAAATGTGAGGCTGTTCGTACAGCCTCTGGTTTGAAGGATTGCTTCTAGATGATACAGTGAAGTGATTGCATAGTTATATTATTTAGCCTGTAGGATGAGCAGTTCTCAGTGTGTAAAGTGTCAGATGTTTGCCCTTTAGCATCAGAACACGGGATGGAAATCAGTCCTGCTTCTTGTGACCAATGCTGACAGTGAGTAAGGAGTCTTTCTCTTGCCTTGTAACCTTGCCTCTGCTACCCAGGAGCTCGAGGGAGCCTCATTGCAATGTAGAGGGTTTGTGATGCTCCTCCATGGCTTCATCAGTCACCAGATTGGAGCCTGAAAGAGGAGAGGGTCTTTTGCCAGCTCTGTGGAAATAGAGTGAGAGTTGGTCCTGGCTGATCTGCAAACTGGATGTGGAAGGCTGTATGGGATGGTGATATAACTGAAGTTACTTCATCACCTTTTGTAGGGATTTTAGGAACTGCTTTACCTCTTAAAATGATGGGTTGGTGATCTGCAAGCCAAGCAAACAAAAAACACTGATGAAAAAAAAATCTCTGACTGAAAACAAGGTTCTTCTTTTGTTATTACTTATGAGACTTCTTGAAATAGAGCCTCTCATTTGGCTCAAAATAAATTGTTATTTTTTTTTTCCTGCCTTGCATTTAGAACCAAAACTGGCTTTTTGTGCTTTGTTTCTGATTCTTGTAGATCGCTTTTTCTTATTTTTTAACTTTCATTTTACTTGCAGAGAGAGTCAAACTGTGCATGAAAGCTGAGGAAGCTTCCAGTTCTCGTACTTCACTGGACTTCCATTGCAAGTGTAGTAAAACTCGTCACCTTTCCTGCATAGACTCTGCCTTTTTTTTTAAGATGGCGACATGTTTCCCTCTCTTTCTCCATCCCATTAAAAGATGGCTGAGAGTGGGGGAGAGAAGGAGAACTTTCTTCTTGGAGTATTGCCATTAACCCTTTTATCAAATATAATAGAACAACCTATTGCAGACTTGTAAGAGTATCAAATATCTGTCAATGTATAACCAGCCTTTTCATGTACCTGCTTTCACATCATAAGGAAAAATCTGAAAATCCTCTCTTAAACACCGAAGTATATCAAAAGAAAATGAAGAAAACATCTCTTTTGTCCTTCCTTGCTTCTGCTATGTGTGTATGTAGGGGTCCTGCTTTTGAAGGGTTAAGTTGCCATGCGTTTCCCTAGTATGTGATGGTGAAAGCACAGTGACACAGCACAGACAATGGCATCGAGTGCACCCTGAGCAAGTTTGCTGATGACACCGAGTTGTGTGATGTGGTGGACTCACTTGAGGGAAGGGATGCCGTCCAGAGGGACCTTGACAGGCTTGAGAAATAGGCCAGTGCAAACTGCATGAGGTTCAACAAGTCAATGGACAAGGTTCTGCATCTGGGCTGGGCCAATCCCAGGCACAATTACAGACTGGGTACAGAGTGGGTTGAGAGTAGCCCTGAAGAGAAGGACTTGGGGGTGTTGATTGATGAGAATCTCAACATGAGCCAGCGGCGTGCTTGTGCATGTCAGAAGGCCAGCGGTATCCTAGGATGCATCAAGAGGAGTGTGGCCAGCAGATCAAGAGAGGTGATTCTCCCCCTTTACTCTTCTCCTGTGAAACCCCACCTCGAATACTGCATCCAGTTCTGGTGTCCCCACCATAAGATGGACATAGCTCTGTTAGAATGAGTCCAGAGGAGACCACAGAGATAATCCAGGGGCTGGAGCACCTCCACTATGAAGATAGGCTGAGGGAGCTGGGATTGTTCAGCCTGGAGAAGACTCCAGAGGGACCTTATAACTGCCTTCCAATACTTGAAGACATCATGCAGGAAGGCTGGAGAGAAGAGTGTCCAGCAATAAGACGAGGGGAAATGGTTTTAAACTGAGGGGAAATAGGTTTAGATTGGATCTTAGGAAAAAGTTCTTCAGTACGAGGGTGGTGAGACTCTGGAACAGATTGCCCAGAGAAGTTGTGGATGCCCCCTCCCTGGAGATGTTCAAGACCACGTTGGATGAAGCCTTGAGCCACCTAGTCTAGTTGAGGGGCCTCCCTGCCCATGGTAGGGAGGTTGGATTAGGTGATCTCTAAGGTCCCTTCCAGCCTAAGCCATTCTATGAACCTGCGATACACAGGACAACCAGGGGATCAGGCCCAAACAGCATGGGTTTATGAAAGGCAGGTCCTGCTTGGCAAACCTGATCTCCTATGACAAGATCACCCACCTCATAAATTTTTACAATACTCTCGTTCTTTAACATTGTGCTGGAAAAATGGTGGAAGCTATTGAAATGGGGTACTCTCATATTTCATTTCTTAGATACTGCTGAAAAAAAAAAAAATTTGTCTTTCTCAACCTTTTTCTCCTGTTAGGATTAAAGACTTAAGGTGGCTGCTTTTTTTCCTTTGAGGGTTCCTAACTTGTTCAACCTATACCTTCAATTTAGTCTTGAAGTTGAATCCTTCAATATATAGATGATAACATCTTGTCACTTTTTTTTTTTTGTATTTGGTGTTCTGAGATCACCGAGATGTTTAAAAGCAATATTTAGTGCTCTGGCTAATACATTATCTCATGGACAATGGTGTCCTGTGGCATCTGGAGAAGTGTTTGTGTAGACCTTCAAGCATCTGTCATCTCAGCAACAGAACAGCCTGTGCCGTTGACACTCCCATATTGTCAAGCAGCAGCTCCTTTGCCCATTAAGATTTTTAAGAACTGTGCATTAAAACCATCGTGTGCCATTCTAACGGTAGTTTAAAATGTGGCTCAAAAATCCCCTAGCGTTGTACCCGATTTACATGCTCTTGCAGGCTGGGTCGTGTTTCTCCCCTAGCTTTGCCAGATCCATGCTTGCTGGAGATAGGTGGCAGTGTTGGACAGGACGATTTGGAGGAGTTAGTGGGGGATGCAGATAATTGTGCCAGTGCAAACAGAATTGTCCTCTTGTGTTTTGGTAGGTCCCCTGGGACCTCTGAGTTTGCTGTCTGTTACCTCTCTCCTTCTCCCCCTTCTACCCACAGTTGTAGCTTGGGTTTTTTTGGTTTACCAGAATAGTAGACATGGGTCCAGCTCTTAGCACTGAGGCCTGAAAAAACCCACCAAACACCACCAACCCCCAGTTCTTAGTGTTGTGCTGATGCTGCTGACTTAGTGTTAAAGGCAGCAGGTGATTTCTTCTACGGTTTTGGGGACTGCTCTGAACAAGCAATATGCTGCAGAAACAACCACAAAGCGTCAGTGCCTCTCCCGAATTTGTCGGGAGAGAAAATGAAAATGTAACAGCACCACTACCCAAATCTTCCCCTCTACGTGCAATTTATTACCTTTTCGTCAGCTTGGGGGGGCTGAAGCAGCTGATCCCAGTCCTGACCGCAACTGCTCTGCCTTCAGTTGGAATAACTCTTGTCACTTGGTACCTTCCAGAGGCAAACGGGGTAGAGATGTGAAACATTTGTGCCAGCCTATCAGCTGAAATGCTTCCCCTGACAAAATTTAGCTTTGAAGTTTGGGTGGTCCAATGAAGAAAAGTCTGTGGTGATTAAACATCTTGTGCTTTCTTTTCTAGTTAGACTGTTAATGGAAATGGCCCAAAGCCACATCCTGCACCATGATGAAATAAAGCCACACTGTCAGCTCCTCCCTTCAAAAATGGAGCACTGCAATACTGAGAAGTCACAAGCAAGGTTCTAACACCACAGGCAGTTTTGAAAATGCAGAAATAAAGTGCTAACCTCAAGGGACCTCAGGCTGAGCTTCAGTGCTGGCATTTTGATGTTCAGCTGTGTGCAGCAGCTTGGGACATTTTGTGCAGCAGGGAAACTTTTTTTTCCATCTCAGAAGCCTGGCTGGTTTAAGCCTGGTTTACATAGTTGGGGTGTGCGGGCAGAGGACCTTCTATTGGCTCTGCACCACAGAAGCTTCACCTGCTCCCTCAAATGGTCTTTCTAGCTTAGGAAAGCTGTGTGGGCAGGAAGGTGAAGGGCAAGACAGTCATGTGGCTAATGGGATGCCCGGGTGTCAAGGGCTGTGCCAGTCACTAGAAGAATGACAGGTGCTCTCTATTAACCCCTTCCCAGAGGGGAAGAGAAAGGAAATAACTACAGACTGATGTGTTGGAAAAGAAAACAGCTTTAATGAAAACAATAATAATACAATGAAATACATGTAAATGTATACAAAATCAATATTAAGCCCAACCCTCCTGATGGCAATTACATCACTATTACCCCTGATGCCGTGAGCTGGAACCGGGGAAGTCCCAGACTGGACTTGGTGGCAGACAGGAGACAGATTTAGGAGTTGGATTCCAGAACACAGAGATTGGGATCAAAGGCAGAATAGACAGAGTCCTCCTCAGACACTGGCTATTGAATAAGAAGAGCTTGACCCTTGTGATTTGTCACCTTTATGCTGAATGTGATGTATATGAGCTGGAATCCCTCGCTGGTCAGTTTGGGGTCACCTGTCTTGGCTACTCCTCCCTGAAGGTGTGGCCTTTTATTTTCTGCACCCCCCAGTGTGGTGCACAAGATCTGGCAGTGGCCTTGGGTGGCACAGGAACAAGTATCATCAGGAGCCTTTCTGCACACACATTAGTCCTTGGCAGTAACTCTAAACATCAAGGGCTATCATTGCTAGAAGCAGACACTGTGAAAATCTGCCGCTAACTTCAGAAGGTGCAGAATGAGCCAAAAAGTAAAATCACTGAACAGAATTAGTTGTGTTCTAACTCAAACCAGGATACTGGGTGAGAGGTGCCTCTGGCACCTTTCTGCAGCTGATGCCTTCCGAGTAGGAGGGCGATGAGTGGTGCGTGAATGCAGTGGGAAGGTTGGGGGGGTTTACTACAGTAGAACTTTCCACTTCCTCAAAACTTATGGGTAAGTGAGGTGGGCACTGGAGCAGAAAAAGGGTCTTACCAGCCACGTAGGTGTGAAGATAGATAGCATGTGTCCTGGGGTGGTAGGTGGGCTACATGTGTGTGTCCTTTGCTGCTGAGGATGCTCTCTGAAGGACAGCATTAGCACTAATTTAGGCACCAGTTCAATCGTCCCGTTCGTGGCATTTCTGTGGTTTTTGTTCACAGGTAGGAGAGGAAGGAGGTGAGTCCAAACCGGCTGGTGTAGGAAGCGGCACTGCTTGAAGTGGATGCTACTGGGGTGTCTTTAAAGGGAAGAGAGCGCATCCAGCCTGCAGCTGAGCCGGGAGGCTAAGTTCATGGACAGAGTGGGATAGGACAGAAGACCAGAATTGACATAATGACATCCCCGGGGGAATGAAAACCCTTAAAGGAGAGGCTCAGAGCGGGGAGGGGAAGCAAGCTTTGCTTTCATGAGAACTTGTACTTAAATACTTAACAGTTTCCTGGTTTGCTTTTTTTTTTTTTCTTTCAGTAATGATTTTTTCATGTGAAACTTACACCGCTGCTACTCCAGATTTAAAGATGCAGGCCTTGTCTAATTGTGTAGCTGAGTGTTTGATTCCATGTGTGTTTAGAGGCACAGCCACCTGACCTGGACAGAGGTAGGGGTGTGATAGGTAACGGTGATTCCTACACTTGTACAAGAATGGGGAATAGCTCTGGCTGAGTGCACTGTGAAACAACTCTGTGCCAGGATTTATACTATCTATTCTATTTATCTACCCTTTATTCAATTTAAATAACGTATCCTGAAACAAATACACAAGAACTGACAGCTGAGGAAAGGAGCAAAGAGGGGATAAATGCCTGGGAGTTACAGAGACTGGAGGTAACAGGAGGAGGCTGGGGGAGGAGAGGCGTGAGGGACGAGATCCATTATTGTGCACTTCTCCTGTCTAATGGTTAATAAACCGGGCACTCCTGAGGAGATGAGAATGTCCTGCTAGTATTATTTTCTTCTTTATTAATTTATATGCACTTTTTCTTTCACTTCTAGCTCTCTTAAAGCCAAAGATACTGTGAGCATGGAGTGAGGCAGCACCTTCAGTGGGAAAGCTGTTGCGCTTGGCTGGGGTTTTGTTTTCTTTGTTTCTTTTTAATTTAACTAGATATAACCCTAGAGAACAGCTAATAATAAAGGAAACAGTGTTTGCAATTTGTGGGGCTTTGTGCTACACCCACTAGACTATCGCAATGTTCTTTGCTCCCAGTTACGCTTCAGCCATGTTTGGCAGCAGGGTGACAGCAGGAGATTGAGTGAATTCTGGGTACCGCATCCATTTTGGCTAACATAGAAGTCACCCCAGGGGAACAGCGGCACCTCTTTGGGCAGCAAAGGGAGATGTTACACATCTTTATAAAACCTAGTGCAGTAGGGTCATGCTCCTGGGACTACCATCCTTGTAGATAAGATATAACAAACAGTCTGTGAGCCTACCTAGCTGCAATAAAAGAGGAGCAAAAAATTCAAGGTATTTTTATCAGATATTCTGCAATGGTTAAAGAATTGTGAGAAGATAAAAATGTGTTAAGTTGGAAGCAAGTTTAAAGTGATGGTTTAACCACCAGCAAACAAAAAATATTATCTTAGCCCAGAGGTCTGTGGTCTGTATTTTTGCAGCAAAAGTTTTTCTACTGCTCCATCTAGTGTTACTGGGCCCCACTAAACTTGAAGGCTGAACCTCATTGAAGTAAATGCCGTTATTTAGCATGGCCCTGATCTAGTGCATTAAAACTCAGGACAGGACACTTCTGTCCTTACATTGCCTGAAGATCTGCAGCAGTTGATTTGAAATCACTTCATTTTAACTTTCATAAGCATGATACAAGTCTTTCTATAGAAAATCTGTCCCAGAGTTGCGACTGAATTTTGTACGAACACCTCAGGCAATGGAGACCTTCCCAGGATCCTCCCCACTTGCTTTACTCGGTGCAAAGTAGGTAGGGAAAGGTGATATTCAAATGGAGTTTGTAATAAATTGATTTTGTGGTCACTTTTATGCTGAGTAATGCGACAAGTATCTCCTCTTTCACTAGCAGCAGTATTTTTAAGTCAGTGCCAAAAATCAGGGCTGGTAAAGCAGGGTCTGTGTGATGGGAGATCATAATGTAGGAGAAAAGTAGTTTTGAATGACAAAAAAACTCCATGAAGTTGTATTATCTCGCATGGTTATCCAGATTATTTTGTTTAAAGTAGGACATTTTAATCATCATACAAATGACAAATATTCGTAGCTCACGGTAGAGGGGCTGTTATGCAGCTGCTTCAGTCCTGCCTGGATTCATTAAGTCCTAATCTGGAAATCCCACAGCTGGGCAGTGCAACCAAGTCCTCAGTGGGGGCCAGGTTCAGAGAAGATCCCTGTGAGGGCTCTGTCCCTCGAGACTGGCACTAGGGGTGTCTGGCTGATCCTGAAGTGGCTGCCTCGTCCTCTTATTTTCTTTCCAGTGTCTGGATTTGTCCCTTCCCCAGCCTTCCTTTGTGGGTCTCATGATGTGCTGCTGATAGGATACACTTCCAAGTTAAATACTCTTCCAAAACAAAAAGTGCAAATTGAAAGTACAATCAACATCGTTTTGACAATACAGCAGAACACTAAATTTACAAATATAAAATTACAACTGAGTAGTCTTTCTTAGAATTTTACAGAAAATTAATCAGATAAAGTGCAAATTAAAAAAAAAACCAAACGTAACTTTTTGTTTGGTTGGGTTTTTTTAGAAGCTTTCATCGTATGTTTGCAAACACAACTGAATTTGAATGGCAAAATATTTACAGTTTGGCAGTCTATGAGTTGTTGATAGATAGAAGGTTCTTGAGTTGCAAGAACCAGCACTGCTTTTTCATCTCTCAAGTTCTGCTTCCAGGATTTCTCCCCATGTGTCGACATCCATCGGGTACATACTTTTCTCTGGCAGGCTGTTTTGTGAAGGAATGTTGCTGTATTTCCCACTCAGCCATTCTTGCTTCACTTTACTTTTCCAGTAGTTTCTCAGTAATGTGATCTGATGGAAAAAAAAAAGACAGCTCAGATCTTGGAAATGAACTGATTTAAGTAGCATTCAATATAAACAAGTGTTGCATTGGAAGAATAATGCTAGAAAAAAAGGATTTGGAAGGCGTCTGTGGATATTTAGATGCTAGGACCAGTAAGGTGCACTGCTGCCAAGCAGCAGACTGTGGTCTATGCTTCCAATTTCCCTGTTCTAAGTTGGGTGGAGAATCACTTCTTGCCTCAGTTCTTTGAGGGTTAAGATGAAAACCCTAACCCAGCAATTCATTTTCCTCTTTCCACCTACTTAGGTTATTAAAAAACAATTAACTCTTGCTCAGGCTCTTAACGCAGGCTGGCTGGACTATCCTCTTCAGCCAACCTTCTAGTGCAAAAAAATGGGAACTTGCTGTGTGTTTGCTTCTACTTCAAATCCCCTATCCAAAATACAAATAAAATGGAGAATCAGTGCAGGGAGCTGTGGAAGTTCCCGTACAAGAGTAGTAAGACCTGTACATTCAAAGGGCAACCACTACCTGTGCAGTAGTAAGACCTGTACATTCAAAGGGCAACCACTACCTGTGCATGGCTTTGCCTCCTACTGAAGCAACTCTACTGAAATGTGAGAGCCCAGAACTGTGGACTCTGCTGCTGCTTTTCTCTTTCAACCCCATTTGTTCCCCTGCTCTCAGATACACCAGCTAAAATGAGGCAGGGATGACCCTCTAGCTGGCCCAGAGTAGTAACGGCAAAACCACTCCTTTCCTGATCTACCTCAGCTTGCAGGTTGGACTTGATAGCGATGGATCTTCCAGTGCATTCAGTTTCTAACTCCTCAGAGCAGCTGTAACTGGGAGTGTGTGCAGGGAGTGTTGCAAGGCAGCGTGTAGGCAGTGTTGCAAAACAGCTTTTCAGAGCTCCCGCTTGTTTTCTTTTCTCTATCCCATTTTTTTTCCCTCCTAGACATGTACTGCTTGAGGCAGAGCAACCCAGGATGAATTTCTGGGAAGTCATTCATCACCACCAGAACTACTCCCATGAAATGCAACCAGAGAGCACACACCGCCTAGCTAAGGCACATGGTCTTCTCCTTGCTGACCCCATCTACTGAGATGTGGGCTTTTTTCACATTAGGGCTGTGCAGCCTTCGCTACGATGAACGTTGGCGTTGAGGCCATGCAGGGCAGCAGGAGGACTAAGCGGGGTGTGCACAGCTGGCCAGCTGGGGGTCCGTGTAGGCAGTGGACAGCCTTGCTTTCATCTCTCCGTGTAATTCACCAGATACCCAGCTGCTGGGGTGCACTGCCGAGCCACGCTGTGCTTACAGCCGTTCTCCCATCAGCCTGGGACAGGTGAGATGTACAGACGTAAATTCTCTACATATTTCTATTGCCAATCCCAGAAGCCTGGCCGCTGCCGGCGTTACGTCACTGATGTTAACTTTACCTTCCAGGAATATCCGTTTCCTCGATCGCAGTCGATCTCCCGCTGGCAGACAGCCCTCACGCTCAGGCAGTGCTGTCTCCATAAGCGGTCGTTGCTCTCGATGACGCGGTGCCAGCCCTTGCACGTCAACGCCGCGTGACACAAACTCTCAACGTCCAGGTCACTGAAAATCCGAGAGCTGACCTCCGGAGGGAGGACAGCCACGAAGTCAGC
>JAAGNO010017936.1:5868-16172 GCA_033439905.1 Ceryle rudis
CCACTGCCAAGGAGCGGGAAGGGTATTCACAGCTGGGCTGATAAACTCATTCATTTTTTATTTATGTATTTACTCATCTTTTTTTTTTTTTTTTTTGCAATCAAGGTGGAGTGTTGGTGGTTTGGTCTTGGTTTTTTTTTTTTTTTGCGTCCTTGCTACAAGAGACAACTGCAGACACTTCTGGCATAGAGGCATTTTGGCTGCGGCTGCTGCTGTTGGCCTCACTCTAGTAGTCAGTGAGGGGGTATCGCAGGAAGATGAAGATGAGGATGATACAGAAGGTGGCAAGGGCTGAGCTGGTGATGTTAAAAAGCCGGGCTGTCTTGGCATCTTCAACTGCTCCATTTAAGTCATTGAGGAGTTTCTTATCCCGGACCTGAGACCAAAACCAATAATTACATAAAATAACTGGGAGATGTACAAAAGACAGAACTTGTTCCAAGCAATATCCACAAAACCCAATGCACTCGGACGGTACCTGTAAAGCAGATTGGGGGGGGGAGGGTCTGGGCCTGTTTGCATTTGCATACTTGGGGGGCTGTAAAACACCCTGAGGTGAGGTTTGCACCTGGGCTGAGCTTGTGAAGCCAAGCACTCTAATACCTGTTGGCTGGAAACCCCTGGGAGCAGAGAAGACCTGGAAGAGTGACCCATTGCTGTTACCAACCAAGCAAATCAGGTCCTCGTGGTCCCTGAAAAGGGGCAGCATCATTCTGAGCCTGAGGGTGCAGGAGGGAACTGAGGTGCCACCGTGCACCCCATGCACATAGGCATCCTTCCCAGCATGTCACAGCTCCCAGCCCAGGAGGGCTGGCCTTTGGCTCCCCCAGACTGGGAGGCAGAAGGGTCACGGTGACTTCTGCGTGCAGCCCCCACTTCATCTGCGCTGAGGGGCTGAGCGGGCAGAACCTGGCACAGCATCCCACTGCAGCTCCAGGGCTGTGCACCAGCATCCAGCATATTAAGCAGCCCTGGGTTAATGAGTTCCTTCTGCAGGGCTTATGCGGCTCGTGTAGCATCCCTGCCACTGGCAAGGCTCAATCCTGACAGCGCGCTCTGTTCGCTTTGTTATCCTGCAGGATGGGGCTTCCACGAGCTCCCCTTGGGACAGCTCTGCACTGGGGAAGGGTCAGGCATGTCCGTGTCGCTGGCCTGTCCACACCTCCTCCAGTGGTGGCACAGCCAGGGAGTGATGCCACTAGCAGGCAGGGATGGCATCACCAGGCACGGGATGGCACTGCAAGGCAGCAATGTCACTAGCAGGCAGGGATGGCACAGGCAAGCAGCGCATGGCACTGCCAGGCAGCAGATAGTATCAGCAGCAAGCAGTGAATATCACCATCAGGCAGTCATGGCACTGCCAGGCAGCAATGACATCAGCAGGCAGCAGATGGCACTAGCAGGCAGGGATGGCATTACCAGGAAGCAGATGGCACTGCCCACCAGCAGCAGCTCTGCAGTCTGAGCAGAGCAGACAAGGGGTCAGGCTCTGGCCCTTCCTAGCAGGGGTGTGTCCTTGTCCCCAAACTGCCACTTCAGCCAGCACTCAGCAGACCCAGGAAGCTGGAGCCACAAGGATGTGGGACAAAGGACCGGGAGACATTACTCCACTTGCCCATATCCGAGTGGGGTATCTGGAAGCCAGCACAGTGTGGCAATGCCAGCTTCACTGCCCACTTTGCATCTGGAGGGTCACAGGCCACGGGACCAAGGTCCTCCACAACCCATCTTTGCTGCCAGCTGTGTGGACCCTGCCAGGACACGGCTGGCTTGACACTAGATGTCAGTGGCAGGCTGTGAAAAACAGCTCCAGAGTCCTACCTAGAAATATTAAAAGGCTTTTATCAACCAGGAGTTCTCCATAAAGACTCTGCAACAGATTCAGACCACATCTTAGTGACTATTTCTCTCTCCCCTCCTGCAGTGCTTACCCACAGGGTTGTCTTGAAAGCCTTCTGCCACTTGCTGGGTATAGAAAGGGATTGCTGAACCCCTCGTTCCCACTGAGCCATGCTGGTTTATGGGGCCTCCAAAACCACATCTCAGACCCGCAAGCAATGTCCCCTCCTCTGTCACACCACCGAGGACCTCTATGCGCACACAGCCCCTGCTGTTCATCAATCCTTGACTGTGGGAGGTCCAGGACTGAGGAAGGCTGCTGCTGGCATGAGGCCCATAGGAGCCGGCACCAGTAGGCACATAGGAAAGAATGAGAGCTCTTGGTTTTCCTCCTTGTAGTAAATCCTGCAGTGCCACATCAGCCTCTGTTGCTCTCCATTCCTGGGGGCCTGCAGCTGGAGCCAGGGCTACCCACCCATCACCCTGATGCTGAGTACTCAGCACCTACCAGAGCATTCTCTTGAGAGCCAGGACAGAGGGACACATACAATCCACATGTGGCTGGTGCTTTCAGCCGAGGAGATGACCTCTGGGAAGGCAGCAAGCTGGTGGCCTGCGAGCCCACACCACGTTTTGTGTCAGTTGCATGTCCAGAATGACTCACCTTTCAAATTAGGCAGTAGGTTTAGCAACATCCTGAAAACCTCAGCACTGGGCAGCTGGCATCTCCTCACCCATCAGCGAGAAGCACAGAGGTCCCTGCAGCCAGAGCCCCGGGGACTCTGGATTTTGGCCAGAAATCTCACCTGCTACTCCCAGCAGGCTCTTCAAAGCCCTCCCGCACTTTCCTCTTGCCAGCGTCAGGGCTGATGGAGGCAAATCCCACACAGAGCAAGTGCCTTTTGCCCCTTCCTCCACTGTGACCCAGTCTTGGCTGGGAGCAGCCACTCTCTGCTGCAGGCGAGCCGGCGTTTGCCAGGCAGACGGAGGTTTGTCCCGCAGACCAGTGTGGCCGGCACACCAGGCTCTGCAACCCTCCCACAGCCCAGCCGCTTGCTTTGCTTTTGCTGGTTCCTCTTGGCCCCAGCAGCTCTCGCTCATTCCTTGCATCCTGTTCCTCCTTCCCCTGGCACACAACTAATTTCACTGCCCAGCCCTCTCCCAGTGCTCCCAGCAGCTTCTCTCACCTGACACCAGCTCATCCTTGTGACAGTGCTCTAGTTCTTTCTCATGGCACACTTCATCCTTGACTTCCCCACGGCTCTCCCTTTGACCGTGCTCCAGCCCTCCTGCTGCTGAGCATCTCTAGCAAGGGGTGCCTGGGGCTGCCCTCTCCCTAGTGCCACCATTTCCTCTCAGTTCCTCTTCTTTTTCTCTTTCCCCTCTCTTCTCTTTCTTGCGGTTTAGGTCCAAACAATGGTACGACAGCCACTTTTGACTCCTGCTAGAGGTCACCCAGCTGCCTCCTCTCCCTGCCCTTCCAGATGGTTCCACCCACCTGCTTCTCCCAACCCCCGAGGCCCACAGCCCCCTGCTTTTTGCCCTTCCCCAGCTCTCCTCTGGCCATTCTGGCCTTGGTCACCTGGATCCCTCCTCCTTGCCAAGTCCTTGATCACCCTCCTCTCCTCCCTTATTATTTCCCTGTACACCCTACAGCTTCATCAGTCACCCTCATGCAAATCATCCCTTATTGCCTATTATCATTTATATTGCAAAGGAGCCTCTAAGTTCTGGACAAGTGCCGGGCCCCCGCAGCACCAGCAAAAGGTGTTTCTCCTTCCAAACCACTCACGGCCCCAGCCTCCCACATCTCCCCAAGGTGGCCTCACCTCTTCCCTCCTGGCCTTGCACCCCCAGATGCTTTCAGATGTCTCCCTTCAATGTCCTTCTGCGGCTGCGGCATCTGAGCCAGGCTCTGGAGGAGGAGCTCTCCTGGAGAGCAGAGAAGTGTTTCAGCTCCTTTCCTGCTTTGTCCTTAAGGAAATGCCGGTGTCTTTCTTATAGCCCAGCCTCAGCTTTTCCCATTTTCATGCTCCTGTGGCCACCATTGCCATCATGAGCTGGCAGCTGCTGCATGAGCTTCTGAGAGCCCCAGAAGCTGCTTCCTTCCACAGATGAAAAGGTGAAGCCTGAGGAGGGACATGACCTCAAGGTCCCAAGGCTGAATCCCCCCTTGACCCAGGTGAGGTGCTTCATTAGTCACAGACTCTCCTCATCACTTTGACCCTTCTCACCTTGCCTAAAATTAGATGGGGACTTTTGGCCCTGCTTTGTGCTGAGATGACCCCTGTGGAGGTCCTGCTGACTGCAGGGCTTCCCCGGGCACCCCAGAGCACCATGTGGGGGTCCCCTTGAAGATCGCATCCTGGGCAAGGCAGAACTCACCCCTGGTCCTGCTTGGCAACTTAAACAGGTCCTTTCCTCTTCCGTGCCCAGCCCTCCACAAAACACAGCCTACTTTTGTGCTTTAACACACAGACCTTCCTCCTCCCCTCTCCCACCAGTGAAAGGCAACAGTAGCCTTTCCCTCCATCCCTGCTGGCCTGTCACCTCCCTGCTGTTCACCTTGGCCTCCACCACCTACAGCTCATTATGTCCTCCACCATCTCCACCTCACCTTGTCCTCCAACACCTCCAGCAAGCCAGTGCCCAAAAGGATCGCTCTTTCCTTCCTCTGACCACCATCTCCTGTCCTGCCTCTTGTTGGGGTTTTGCCTTCAGCTTCCTCTAAAGGGCTCCCCTGGGGCTCCTACCACCCAGCTCCTTCCCAGTCCCTTCCCCAGCAGCCACCACCCCTCTGGAGCTGGGCCCCTCTTGTTTCTGGGAGCAGGAAACTTGAAGTGCTGCCTCAGCTTGCAGGAGGAGATGAATGATTTGGTGCTAACGAGCCTAACGAGGCTGTATTTAAGACAGCCCAGCATTTAGCCTGCAGCTGGTTGTCTGTAAACCCATTTCTGGGCAGAGCTCTCCATCCCTACACATAAGGAGCTCTGGAGGGGACCCTTGGATTTATTTGCTCTGTGAAGTGGTCAAGATCTCTCCAGCATACGTAACTCCCCCACAGCATCACGGGGCTGCCACTCCTGCTCTTCTGCCACCTCCACAAATCATTGCACCTCCTGAAAAGCAGGCTGAGAGCCTGCTTGAGAGGTCAGGTGCTGCAGCTTCTCTGCTTCTCCGGGTAAATAAATAGCTCCGGATTTCTGCCTGTTTCCTTCCCCTCCCAAGGGAGAAGATCAGCAAGTGGTACAAGGGGAAAGCAAACAGCCATACCTGGAGCTGTGTGCTAAGGGCCGGGCAGAGAGCGAGCAGGAGTGCTCAGCTCTCCTGGGGTGCTATCACACCACATATTTTGGTGGCCTTTAGGGCAGGAAAACTCTGTGCGAGCGCCCCTGTGGAGTTTTGGTGGGGCTTAAAAAGCCAGCAGAGCTTCTTGCCATCCTCATCTCTGTACAGCCAGTTGGGTCACAACAAGCCTCTGTAATGTTCCAGGCTGGGGGAAGAGTAGCTGGAAACTGGCCAGGGGAAAAGGACTTGGGGGTTCTAGTTGGCAGCCAGCTGAATATGAGCCAGTATGTGCCCAGGTAGCCAAAAAGGCCACCAGCATCCTGGCTTGTCTCAGCAATAGTGTGGCCAGCAGGACCAGGGCAGGGATCATCCCCCTGTACTCAGAGCTGGTGAGGCCACACCTCAAATCCTGGGTTCAGTTTTGGGCCCCTCACTCCCAGAAGGTCATTGAGGGGCTGGAGCGTGGCCAGAGAAGGACAACAAAGCTGCCGAAGGGTCTGGACCACGAGTCTGGTGAGGAGCAGATGAGGGACCCGGGCTTGTTCAGCCTGGAGAAGAGGAGGCTCAGGGGAGACCTTCTGGCTCTCTACAACTCCCTGAAATTCAGGAGGTTGGAGCCAGGTGGGGTCAGGCTCTTCTCCCAAGGAAAAAGCTATGGGACAAGAGGAACCAGCTTCAAGTTGCCCCAGGGAAGGTTTAGGTTGAACATGAGGAACAATTTCTTCCCCACAAGGGCTGTCCAGGGCTATCCCAGGCTGCCCAGGGCAGTGGTGGAGTCCCCATGATCCCTGGAGGGGTTTCAAAGCTGTGGAGCTGTGGTGCTGAGGGACATGAGTCAGTGGTGCCCCGGCAGTGCTGGGTTAATGGCTGGACTCAATGATCTTAAAGGTCTCTTCCAACCAAAATGATTCTATGAGTCTGTATTTGTACTGCAGCTCGTCTCAGATCCCAGCTCCTCTGATCTACTGCCTCATGGCATAATGGGTACTGAGAAGGACTTGGCTGGCCCTGGTGGTCTCTGGAGACAGACCTCCTAAAGCCTGCAGCAAGGTCTCCTGCCACCAGGCACTGATGCACCATTTGCTACCTCTTGGAGCTGGGAAAGAGGGAGGGAAGGAGCTGCGGAATATCGGGCCATGGCCTTTGCTCCTGACCAAACCCAAGTGAATCCAAAGCGTTGCTGTTGGATCAGTTCTTGTACCTGTGCTGGGCTGGGGTTAAAGTTACTTTAGGGTTTTTAACTTGGCCCTGCTGTTGATCTCTTCTTCCCCAGCACCAGCACACAGTTAGATGCTTGTGCTCTAGGCGGCTGACCTTGAGAAGATCCTGAGGTGCTAGAAATAACCCCTGGAGGGATACGTGAGTTGATGCCACTCTGCTGCAGCCCAGCAAGCTGTGCCTGCTGAGGACCTGGCCCGCTCCGGGTGTAAATAAAGACGGGGCGTGTCATCACACGCTTATTCAGAGCGCTTGGCCAGGGTGGCTGTCACACAGAGTACTTGGCTGGGATGTCACAGTCTCTGCCCTCACCTGGCTTTGTCTGTTTCTTTGAAGAAGAGAGTAAATTCTTTGGTGCTGGGGTGGGTTTGGGGGCATTTTTTAGTAAATGGTGGTCACTGTGAAATAGCAGAAAGAAAGGTAGGAGGAGGCTGTAGCTCACAGGCAAAAGGCCAGACACAGAAGGACTGTTTTCCCAGAAACCAGTAAAAGTGGACATGGGGAAGGAGTCAGCTTTCCAGTAATATTTAAGTGGTCTAAACATACATCTGCGGACAATACGCTGCTGAAACCAATGGAAATACTTCGGTGTGCAAAGCTATGTAATGAAACATCTCATGGGCTTGGGCCACTCAGGAGCTGCTGCTTTCTTAGCAGTATGAATCTGGCAAAAGCAGATGACGTTTATGGCAGGGTACTGGAAATGCTATTTCTGATAATGAAAGCAGCGATTTCTGAGGTTGCCGATGTTCCTGTGATTTAAAGGAAATGCAAAAAAAACCCCGTAACCCAAGGACTGCTTAATGCCATCAGCGCCCTGGTAGCCCCTTCGGCCAGGAAACCTGTGCTCCACCGGCCGAGGGCTCTGCCCTCAGAGGTCTTCCAGAAGGGGCTTAGGGAGGGGAAGGTGCTGCTCCCCTCCTCTCCCTCCCACAGCACCTTTCTTGGTCTCTGCAGAGCACAGACATCCTAGAAAGGCTGGGACTGAAGTGTCTGCTGGAGTTGTCCTTACATTGAATTGCAGAGGTACAAGAGAAGTCTGTTCAAAGGGTCATCTGTCCCCAGGGCATTTCTTGCTTCTACTTTCTCTGAACTTCTGAAAACCTTACTGACTGGAAAAGAGATGAAAACAGGCTCTGGAGAAATAACTCTAACACCCATCCCGGCTGGGATGTCATGAATGTCTCTGCAGAAGCTGTGAGTGAGGAGGTATCCCATCTACCTTAACATCCCCGTGGTCTTCCCCAGGACAGACCTGCTACTTCCCCAACATCCCCGTGGCCTCCCACCACCATCCCAATGGCAGCCCACAAGGGCACTTGTCATCTTGCTAGCTCTGTCCTGTGCCCCTGAGGGAAGTTCTGTTTCTACTTCCCCTGTCACAAAGTCACAACCGCTGGTGAGCTCCAAGACCAGAGCAGGGTCATTTCTACCTACTCAGCTCTGTGGCTGTTCAGGTATCACCACTGCATCTCATCAGCTACTGCCTCCGCAGTCCAAAAGCCAAGGCTGTTTTCTGACAGCCATCTTCTATTTTCCTTTCCCTGATTTGGAACAAATTTGCCCCTTCACCTTCCCTCACCGCTACTTCTTTTTCTTCATGCTGGAGTTTATGTCCTCTAGACCTTTGCAGCCAGACCCTGAGCCCACGCCTCTGCCCTGATCTGAGGCTCTCACCCTGGGTTACTTCTGGGTTTTGCCCTTCCTTCCACCTTATGTCAAGGATGGTGAAGGGTCCAGCCTTTAAAAATCTTGTAGATGGCAGACCCTACTCAGTCCTGCCCCTGGCAATGGGGTCAGCCCAGTCCTCAAGCCATCCCCTGCCCTGAGGGACCACATCTACCCACATGTCCTGATGACGTGACACCCTTTCTTAGCCCGCTGTGATTGTCTCTTGCACAGGAAAGAAGCCGGATGTTAAAGGCAAATCCAGTTCAGCAAAGATATAAAAAATAAAGAGGAAGCCAGTTTTTCCCTCGCTGGCTAAAAAAGTCAGGGGATGTTAAGAAACTCTCCCCACATGTCAGGCTGCTGCTGCCTGGGTTTGCCCTTGGGTCAGTCCTGCTTGTGGTGATGCTCAGCCCTGGCATGATTTAAGCAATTAAGTGCCTCACCCAGGCAGCAGCAGCACCCACAGCACGGATGGGTGTTCACCTCCCAGCTCAGGGAAGGGGAAACCGAGGCAGGCACCGCACTCCAACTGCTGGGCAAGCCCGGGGCACAGGGCCTGTGGATTTGTCCCCAAGCCTTTCTAATGGAGACTTGGGAGCAGCCTCCTTGCAGCGCTGGGCACTGGCGGTCCAGCTCGCGGGAGCTGGCTGAAGTTAATTGATCTGCTTCTGTGACGAAGCCCATTTGCGCCCTGGCCTTCCTCTAAACGCTGCCTGCCAAAACAAATCAGCCAGCTCCTCTCCGGGGCCACCCAGCCGCCCCAGGCTCTCTGCACATCCACTCAGTTTTACATCTGGCAGGCAGGGAAGGGGAGGGCAGCCCAGGCCCTTCTCTCCCAGCAGCTGCCCAGGGGCTGCCTGTTTGCTGGGCTGCTCTCCCCTGCAGCTACTGGAAGTAACCTGGTCCCATCCCCACTCTGGGCTGTGCTCCACAGCACTGCTCGCTCCATCCCCACTCCGGGCTGTGCTCCACAGCACTGTCCTTCCCATGCCCACCATGGACTGTGCTCCACACCATTGTCCTTTCCATCCCCACCATGGGCTCTGTTCCACATCATTGCCCTCTCCATCACCACAGCTCTATTTCCTTCCAGCCCTGTCGCTGTGTGAAGCCTCCCTGCACTCTCTGCCACCTCCTCATCTCCCTGAGGCTCATTCTCATGATGCCGGCAGGTCTTCAGGGCTTGCCTTGAGATTTATAGGTCTCAGGGTGATGGGGGAGCTGGCCACCAGCTCTGGTGTTTTAATGAGGGAGAGGGCAGGAAGGAAACAGGCAGGATTGCCCTGCACCTTGGCAGCCTCTCCTCCCCTGCAACTTGCCAGGCACCGGCTGATCCTGGCCGGCTGCTTTGTACTGCTTCTGCCTGACCATCCAGTGCTGCTGGAGCCTATCCTGACGATCTCTAACCTGCAGGATCCTGAAGAAGGGACCAAGGGCCGGGGTGCCTGTGGGCACAGCATGAGACAAGCCAGCCCCATGTTGCCTGCCCGTCACCCTGCTGCCACAGTACAGGGGAGCCTCAGAGGGTACCAAAACTTAGGTCAAAGCACCTCTTCCCCACCTGAAGCAATAGCCCTGGCTCCAAGACACAGCTCTCCCCATTCCCATCCCTAGAGGCTACAACCTCTCATTTGGGTATCAAGGATGTGCCCTTACATCAGGCACAACCCCAAAATGCTTCCCCCCCTCTTTGGTCACCCCGCACCTTGCCCTCAGTACTCACTTTCAATGAATAGGCCAAGGCGATGAAGCCGAGGCAGCAGAAGTTGAGGTATACGAAGTTGAAGATGGACCAGAGATAGTAGTCGTTCACCTCAGTGGTGTCAGGGTAGATTTCAATGACGGTGGTGGGGTTGGTCATGGTCTTCTTCTCCACCGAGTGCTTGCACGGGACCGCTGGCCGCAGGCTGTCCCCTTTGCAGCTCTTGCTCTCCATGAGATAAACAGCAGAAGAAGGAGACAGGACAGGCGAAGCTTGTCGGAGAGCCGGGGGCTTGGCGATGCAGGCAAAGCAGCCCTGCGGGGGGCCCTGGGGGAGTCTCGGGGTCCAGGCCACCCCCTCGAAGGGGCACGGCGGGCCCAGGGGGGGGTCCTGTGTCCTCTCCGTGGTGGCTGCCGCGGTGTCACCGCGCTCTGCCCTGGCAAAGCAAAAAAAAAAAAAAAAAAACAACGTGAAAAACGGGGGGGAGGGGATGGAGAGGATGGAGGGGAGGGAGAAAAAGGGAAGGAAGGAGCGGAAAAGGGGAGACGTGGGAGGAAGGCAGGGGAGAAAGAGGGACCGGGTGACA
>JAAGNO010017938.1:0-30788 GCA_033439905.1 Ceryle rudis
CCTGTGATAGGACAAGGGGGAATAGATATAAGCTGGAGCACAGGAGGTTCCACCTTAACATGAGGAGGAACTTCTTTCCTGTAAGGGTCACAGAGCACTGCAACAGGATCCCCAGAGAGGTTGTGGAGTCTCCTTCTCTGGAGATTTTCAAAACTCGCCTGGATGTGTTCCTTTGTGACCTGTGCTAGATTGTATGATCCTGCTGTGGCAGGGGGGTTGGACTCAAAGATCTCCAAGGTCCCTTCCAACCCCTGACATCCTGTGATCCTGTGATCCTGTGTGTGTGTGTGAGTTTGCACTAAAATTCTGTCATAGTATGTGCAATAATAATATGTAACACAAATTTAATTCCCACCCTACTAAGATTTATGCATATGCCTAAAGATCATCAAATTAAGTATGTATATACTTGTAGTTTAACATATCAAAGTTTTACACTTTGTCATAACACTTTATTTCTGCTGAGAATTGCATGTGCAAATCTCTTAGATATGTCTGAATCAGTATCAACAAAGATATACAAGGTATACTGTGATTAAGTATTAGTGTTAGAAAAAAAAAAAAAAAAAGCTAAAATATTCTTCAATTAATTGGTCTTCTACAGAATCAGGGAAGTTTTGTTTTTCCCCACAGTGATGATGGAAAACACAGGAAAGAACACAATACCATTTGTAAATACTGTACGATCGTGTCTCCAAACCCCTTCATTAAAACTACATGAAGGTTATTATAAATGCAAGTTTTGAAGAGGCATCTTATACTTAATGAAAGAAGCTTAAATGCAGATACTGGCAATCAGTCAGTTATTGTTTGGCTGCTTGTATGAGAAAAGCTCATGAGAGATCTTAAATTCCCATGGCTTCTAACTACGCTTACAAGATGCACTCATACTTGCAGATATTCGGTGTTCTAAGTCTAACAGTGGGAGACAAGCCTGAATCTTATTCCTCATTTAATCTGAAGCAGGAGCTGACAGTAACCTTTTACGTATATCCCTGTGAGAAGCAAGCACTGAAGCCCAAATTTCTTCTAGTTTTTAGTGTCATTTTTTTTGGTATATCTTCACACTGCCTCTCATGCTATGTTAACATACAGCTTGACAAAGGGTCTACCGCTTAAATGTAATGTTTTTAGTCTTGGCAGTTTTCACCTATTGAATAGTGGAAAGTTTGCTAAAATTTGTTCTCCTATTGTCTGGCACAGCTACAAACTCGTTCAGATGCTGACATTTCCTTCAAGATGCTAGCATATTGATATTTGTTTTCATTAGTGTCCCAAAGGAAAAAAATAGTTATAGACATATAAATTCATTAAGATTTTCTTTTTTATTACCTGCAATTGTATACTGCAAACTTTACATTGCTGCTGAAATATAGGAACTCTAAAAGTTCTTAAAGAGAAATAGAAGGAACAGGAAACATAGCCGAAATGCAATTGCACCAAATATACACCAAAAATAGTGACATTAGGTAGCAACAGAAAAAAAAAAAAATCTTATATGCATGCCCTGTGTTTCACTTTGTATGCTAAGATTAATGACAATTAGACAAAACATAGGTCTTCTTAAATTAAAAATGTGGTATTGTTCAGCCAAAAACATGATAAACAAAATATCAAAATATTTATAAATAAGCCAAATACATGACTTTCATCTTCTAACCAATTATTTTACATTTCTAATAGTTTTGGTAATTTTCACACCCCTGCCCCTTCTCTTAAAGAATAAATGTGAACCCAATATTTTTGATGCTATTATATTATTCTGGGGTCTTTACTGTCTATTTTTATAACAATAGGCAATGAACATGTTCTTGTGAATTGTTAGGAAAGATAAAAACGTCTTTAATACAGTACAAGACTATGTAAGTTTAGAAATTGTGTCAGTCTATGATATAGTCCAAATTGTCTGCTCTAAGAATTCACTATTATTTTATACTATACACCCTGTAGCAAAAGCAACAAAAAAAAGCCTTGAAAACTGTATTTATCTATTGTCTTCAGCAATGTTGTGGACAATGAGATTAAAAGCACTCTCCCCACATTTGAAGATAAAAACAGATTGGTGTGAACGGCTGGTACTCTGGGAGAGGGCTGACATCCACAGGTATTTCAAAGTCTGGAGAAATGGAGCAACAAGAACTTAATGCAGTTCAATGAAGACAAATATGAAGCCTTACACCATGGATCTCATGCAACAGCATAGCCTGGAAACAGACTGATTAGGCGGTGGCTCTGTAGAAAGGGTCTTGATGGAGAATAAGCTGAACATCAGTCTTAATGCACCCTTACCTTGAAGGCTAACGGCACACTGGCTGCATTAGCAAACGCATAGCCAAGGGAAATGTTTATTCCCCTGTGCTGCACTCGGTAGACTGGATGAGGAATACTCAGTGTAGTTCAAGACTGTCACTATAAGAGAGACTAATAAAGTGCAGTGAGTCCAATGGAGAGCTGCCAGGATAGTCAGGGTCTTGGAGAACCTGATACATGAGGAGAGGCTGAGGGAAATGGACTTGACCAACCTGCAGAAAGCTAGAAAGAAATCTAATTAGAGTCTTCAATTATATAACTGATAATAAGGGAGAAGATGAAGCCAGACTCTCCTCAGTGATGTGGAACAAAATAAGAAGATAAAATGGTTACAAATTGCAGGAAAGGAAATTCCTTTGTATGGTATGAGGTCAAGCCCTGGAACAGGCTGACAAGAGAAGTGTGTCATCTCCATTCCTGAAGAGTTTCAAAAGTTGGCTAGGTATGTTCTTAGGCAACCCAAATCAACTTTGAATGTAACTCAGCTTTGAGTAAGGAGTTGGACCAGATGGCTTCCAGAGCTTCTTTCCAAAATGAATTATTCTGTGGTTCAGTTATTTAGGAAACCATTCAATGCTAGATAGATTGTGAAAGAGTGCATGAAGTGGGGAAACAAAGTTCATAGGTTTATTATTCCATCAACTCATATGACTGCCTATTCATATATATTGCAGAATATATATGAATATATTTCATTCAGAGTTGCAGGACCAGTAACTTATCTTTAACTAAAATTTTGTACTTGATAGTAGCATACTTTGTGGTATGCTACAACAGAGGCATTTTGTACAAAATGCTTGGTGAAAGGAAGCACTAGAAATTCTTGGTAAATTCTTTAGCATTGCAAAACAAACACAAACAAAACAAACCAAAACCAACTGGAGGGAATACTAACCCATTATTTTGCTTTCCACTTTTAAGTTTTCTTTTCAAATATTTTTTTTCCATTTCACCTATTACATTTGATCAAAAAATAAAAAAAGGTGAGTTTCAATTCTATTGCAGGTAATAAAGAGTACTATATTGGAAATAGAGATAATTTAGACATAGAGTACAGGGTGTTATGTGTATTCTGTAATTCATTATATCTGATATAATCATTCTATTTTCTCACGTATTTTGTGATGGTCTCAGTTCTGTAAAATATGTGTATCTACTCCCTTCATATCTTTGTAATTATTGCACAATTTTCTTCATATCTTATGTGAAGGAACTATGTTACATCAAATTATAAAAAAAAATTCAAGGAAAATATTACTTTCTAACCCCTTACTACTTTCCTACTAACGCTTGTAAAATGTACAGTAAATGTATGCTTATTTTACAGATACTTTTTGAACATCACATCATCTACTGTATTTCAAAACATTTTATGTACAATACTATTTGCAGAAATTAGTACTAATAATAGCAATAAAAATGATAATTTCTATTTTTACTAGATAAAAATATAAAGGATAAACAGGACTTATATCACTGCCTTATTAAAAAGTTTAAGAAGCATGATGAGTTGTAACATGCAACAAGATTAAATCATTTTTTTAATATCATTAAAGGTACTAAGTGGCAAAATTATATTTGGAAGGAAAAGATGAAGGAAAAGGCAGAAAATGAAGCAGATCAGAAAAGAAATTTAATTTCTGAGTTTCTTGACACTAGGCAGTTTATATATAAAAATCTATCTTCCGTTAAGAAACTTTTGCACTGTAATGTGTTATGCTGTTTTATGGTTATTAAAGAGAGAGAAGAGAATGACAGAATGAGCACAGCCAAGTTTGCCCTATAAGACAGTATTTCTTCTTTGACAGTATTACTTTTCTCCATTAATTCTAGCAGCTTAAACTGTGTTTGAACTCTTGAGGGTTGACAAGTAAGGGAGTGGGTTGTTAAATTTAGGATTTATATCATAAGCTACAAAATATATACATTTAAAATTAACTAATGATGCAACTGCAATTAATCAAATTAAATCCCTTGTGCTAGTTTGTGAAGTCTAAATCAAAGGGAGTGTTTGAATTTAATGATTTATACTGGACGTACGATTCTCCTTCTTTGAGTTATTGTTGGTGATTATTGAGATGAAGTCATTAATGACTGGAAAAGTCAAAGCGTTTTTATAGTATGTGGTATAAGTATTTCCTGCCTATTCTGTTCTAATTGCTTCATCTTAGATTTTTTTTTTTTTTTTATGGTCATGGTCTCTTTTTAATTATAAAATCATACTAAATTGCTAGAAATTACTGCACAACAAGTGGAAGGGAGATTCTCACTCTACTGCTATGGTGGCATACAGATGCCTTTATTCACATCAAGTTTAGGTCTTACTTTGATGAATTTCCATTGCATTACATCATCCATTAAAACATTAATTAAATGCACAGTGGGAAGCCTTGGCTTGACTTGAGGCATGAGTAAGCATAATTCCTTATGGCTAACTCCCAGCCTTTATCAGTTATAATAAATTAAACTTGCAGTAATAGCTCAGCAAAGGGTAATCCAATGCATAAGATACAGGACAAATTTGCATTCTTTTTTTTAATGCAACTAAGGAGAGATCTCAGTTGCCAGGAGGAGGAAGTTCATGGCAATTGTCAGAGATGCTGAAGAACAGGTTACAGAGGCAAAGGATCTGTAATTCAGGCTTAAATTTCTAGAGCGTGAGTTATCAAGAAAACTCTACACTAACATTTTCTAATACAGAATTTACATTTATAGTACCTGAGGCATTTGTGGCACAAATATTCTATTAATGGTTGATTGGATCCAGGTTTTTGTTTTCATAAACAAAAACATTAGTTACATAATTTACTTAAATTATTCATGATGTATCTCTCCTATTAAGTTGGATCTATATTTTTGACCAGTGTTAATGAGAAAGAGACAGAGGAGGCTGAAAGCTTCCCTGATGTTTTCATCAGCTGGCAGCCATCTAACAGAAATACTCATTGCACAAGGGTGATTTAAAATAAATTAACATTGGAAGATCTTCCTCACAGAAAATCTGTGAAACTCTAATCCAGGGAAAAGGATACTCTCTTTTGCTTCCTCCCTCACATATATTTAGAGAACTGTGACTTTGCAATAGAGGCTGGGACCAGCTGTGGCAGGACAAAAGACTGACAGAAGCCATTGAACATTGAATCTTGCAGGGCAAAAATGAATAACTGATTTGGCAGAAAAAACATATTTCTAATAATACTTTACATGACTGCTATTAACAAGTTATCAAGGAATCTTACACCCCAAGGAAGATACAAATTTTGAAAAACCAACATGACACTTAGATGAAATACATACATGTTACATGGGGGTTTCTGAAACATGCCCACACAGATGATGTCATGATGCACATAGGCCTTACCCAGTGTAATTGGTTAAAGTAGTAATTGGAGCTGCTGTCAAGGAACATTCAGAAAGTGAATAAAGCTGTTAATAAAACTCAATTAAAATATTTTTCTATGTCTTGTCTCTCTTTACATATATCCCGAAAGTTGCACACTATGGATAATTAAGCTACATTCATATAGTGAAGAATTTTTTCCTCATGTTGAGGTGGAACTTCGTGTGTTTCACCTTGCTACCATTACCTCTTGTCCTATCACAGGGCACCACTGAAAAGAGACTGGCTTCTTTTACTCGACACCCACCCTTCAGGTATTTATAAAGACTAACAGGATCCCCTCTGTCTTCTCCTTTCCAGGCTAAACAGCCCCAGGGCTCTCAGCCTTTCCTCCTAAGAAAGATGTTCCAGTCCCTTCATCATCTTCATAGCTTCGCAGCATATATACACATGTGTACTTAAATATATATATGCATATTTAGCTGTCTGTAAGAATTTAGGCATGACTATTTTCTGTTTCGATCATGTTGCACAAAAGTATTCTTATAAGCTGCTCACAGAGTTTACAGCTTGGAGATTAAAGAGTAATAACTATTTCATATATATCTTTGACTTTTTTTTTATTCCTTATAAAAATGCATACATAAAAGTCATGACTTTGTGGAGAAAATTCACACAGATCTATGAACTCCTAGTAAATAATTGTTCTTCTACTCTTTCCTTTGATTGCTTCTGACATATAATTTTAATAAATTATTTCTCAACAAAGAGAGGATAAAAATTATCTTTCTCAAAGCTTGTGTTATTATGTTTTTCTCTAAGAATAACAACCTAGAGTACAGGAGGCTGAGAATCATCAGATTCTTTTTTTTCCTTGTCTTCCCAGGCCTTTCATCAGTTTACCTTCCAAGAATTTTACTTGCTTAACTTTTTCAGACATTCACTTAATGCTTCCATCTGAAGACAGTTTATTCTGAGAAAGACTGAGATTTTAGTCAATAGTTTGGGTTTCCCCTTTAGGGAAATTGGGTGACTACTGCCTTCAGTTCTTTTGAGTCTGCCACCTCACTGATACTATAATTTGTTCTTGTCTACTGTCCCTGCCTATGACTGATACCCTGTTATGGATAACATTTTTTTTTCCCCTCTTGATTCATTTATTTAATTATTATTATTCCTCTGAACATGCATTTAAACTCCAAAAGTTTCTGCTCAGCTCTTAGCCAGAATCCCACTGCTTACTGCTGAATTTTTATTTACTTATGTTTACTGCAACAGCATGGTTTGTTCTTTCATTACCTAATTTGATTCTGCCTTAGGATTTGACACATTCTGCATTTCATATAAGACCAAGTCTGAGTTCCCATTGCTCATCACTGACTGTGGGTACCAGTAGACCAGCTGGGCTTTGTTGATTCTTTGTTGATTCTACATAGCTAAGAGTATGAGATGTTTCATATACTGCTCCCCCTAGGTGGGAATCAACAGTTGATTTGTCAGGCGAAGGAGTGATATCTAGTAATAAAATTTCACTTGACAGCTGTTCAGAAACTATCAAGGATCTCATACAACAGGATGAAGAAATATTTTTTGAAGCAGAAACATGACAACTAGATGAAATGCACCTATACTACACAGAGTTTTCAGATGAGTTTGTCTTTGATGCCCACAAAAATTTATTTACAGAGTGACATTAGAGGTCCAAACAAAAGAAATTTGTCTGGCTGTTTGAGTGCACAATGCAATACAGAACCAAAGACACTTAAGGGAGGTGTTAGCACCCCTATAGTCCTTCAATAAATTGCAGATATTTTTATTTTAAACATATCTAAAATACAAGCCAGACCCCCTATCTTTTCATAAGTAATTCTATAGCAGTTATGTACTGTGTTACAGCCTCAACAAGATACCATCTCAACAGCAAAACTAACCCAGACTTCATCCTATAGATTAGCACAAACTAAGCTTTGATAGTGCATGCAGATACTAGTTCCATTGCCATCCTTTCTCCCACTCTTCCTTCCTAGCTACCTAAAAGTCATTGTCAAACAAAATATTTGTCTACAGCTCCAGCACTACAAAACCTGTACAAGTGCTAACCTTCCTTTCTAGTCAGCAATTGCTGTGACCAGTGTAGTTGTTTTTAGACAGCAATTGTAGCCTCTTTTGCCTTAAAAAGTGTGATAGTGCCCAAGCATGGGAAAATGAACGTCTACTAACTCTTTTTGCCTAATGTATTGCAAAACTTAAAACATTTTTTCATCTCTAAATGAGTGATCCAGAATTCAGTAAAAACGGCCCTAGATTGGATTGAAATTCTAGTTATTCTAGTGTTCATGGGGTTGACAAACTTTGATTATTTTCTCTAGTAATGGGAAGGAAAGAAATCTTTTCTCAGGTGATGTTCTGGTGAATTAATACATACTCTGAAATAAAAATGGTGTGTTCTTCTCCAATGAAATAATGAAAACTGTATTACACATAATACAGTAAACAAAGTACCCCCACATACCTCAGAATCTTCCATTTATTCTTTGTGCTTTGATACATGAAGTTTCTAGCCACATATTTTTAAACCAAAACCTCTATCAGTATATTTTAAGATAGCTGTACTACACTACATGCACTTCATACATAACATATAGTATTCATGTTCATACACAGTAATACTGAAAATAATGCTTTGCTAAAATAAGATATATAAGACACAAAGGATCCAATTTTTTACCACTTGCACATTAATGCAAATTCCAAACATTTTCATTAATTTGAATAGATATAAATCTACAAAGAGAAACATTTGAATCTGTTGCTTAGTCCATGTACAGAAACTCTCTCTATTTGTGCTTTCTACTTATGCCTACATGTCTAAAACATATGGAGTAATCCCAAAGGCTTTACAGACTTGTTTGTTGAAGGAGAGAGTGTGAAGTTTTCCAAGAAGACTGTGATATATTTCAAAATTGAAGGATATTTATGACATAAACATATGGAACTTGACACTTCAGAATCAGCTTTATGCAGGATTCCTGAGATACTTTTCAGTCTCAGAAGTATGAATTGAATAGGACTGCATGTCACTGACAGAACCAGATAGAAGGTAGAGGAGAAACAGCATTTTAATTTTTACTGAGCTGAAATTGAAACTGTCAATTTGTTGCATTTCAAAATTTATAATCGGGACAATCACACTTGAAAAAAGGAATTTATATTATGCCCTACAGAATTCAAGGAAAAAAAAAAAAAAAAAAAGCAGCGCTATCTGATTATTACATCTGGTGACAGTTAATTACAAGAAACAAACTGTTATGTATTGACCTTAAACTTCACAAGCCTTCCATAGCTCAAATACCATTTTGATGAAGTTTTCCTTCATTTTAGCCTTATTTTCTTGCAGAGATAATTAAAGGTTTTGCACTAGAAAAATATTTATTTTGATGGTTTAGATAATCACAAGTATTAAATAGTATCACAGAATAATTTGCAGAAGTGTGCCATTATTTCATATAAGCATAGAATGATTTGGGTTGGAAGGGACATTAAAGTCCTGCAAACACCCTTTTATGGGCAGGAACAACTTCCACTAGACCAGATTGCTCAAAGCCCCATCCAACCTGGCCTTTAATACTTCCAGGGTTGGGGCATTCACAATCTCTCTGGGCAACCTGTACCTGTGTCTCACCACCCTCAGAGTACAGAATTTTTCTTACATCTAATCTAAATCTACCCTCTTCCAAGTTGAATCCATTACACGTTGTCCCATCACGACATGCCCTTGTAACAAGTCCCTCCTAGCTTTCTCAGAGACCCACTTTAGGTCCTGGAAGGCTTCCATAAAGGTACCCCTGGAGACTTCTCCAGGCTGACCAAGCCCAACTCCCAGCCTGTCCTCATAGGAGAGGTGTTCCAGTCCTCTGATCATCTTTGTAGTCCTCCTCTGGACCCACTCCAACAGATCCATGTCCTTATGTTTGGGGCTCCAGTGCTGAAAATGGTACTCCAGGTGGGCTCTCGTCAGAGCGGAGTATTGGGGAAAAATCACCTCCCTGAACCAGCTGCCCATGCTTCTTTTCATGCAGCCCAGGACATAGTTTGATTTCTGGGGTGCAAGAGCACATTGCCAGGTTATGTTTAGCTTCTTGTCAACCAACAGCCTCAAATCATTCTCCTCGGGACTGCTCTCATTACACTTATCACCCAGCCTGTATTTGTGCTTGGGATTGCCCTGACCTGGGTGCAGGACCTTGCACTTGGCCTTGTTAAACTTCATAAAGTTGGCACAGGCCCCCCTCTCAAGCCTGTCCAGGTCCCTCAGGATGGTGTCATGTCCCGCTCAATCAAGGTGGGGGGAAAGAAGGAAGTGACGCAGGTTCAGTGATTTGCCTTGGTCCAGTTAAGGAGATTTACAGCATGGGTCCATAACTCAAAAAAAAAAAAAGATTAAATCTTAATCCCCTGAACTATAATAAATACTAAAACTATATATGATATACTTAAAGGAAAGATAAGTTAAAAAGGTGAGAAAGAGGAAAGAGAGAGAGAGGAGAGAGTGAAAGAGTAAGCAAAGTTCCAGATCACCCCACAGGGTTCCAGCAACATCTTGCCTGGTCTGTTCCTTGGAGGTCTTTGGTGGTGGGTGCACACCTGATGGCGTACTCGAGTTCTTTTTCATTCCCTGGTAGGAGGGGTGTTGCTTGATGTGCCCCTAAATTTACATGGGAAGTATACAGAGGCAGCACTAATTTGCATAGGAAGCATACAGAGGTGGTAATCACAGTTTCTTGTATGCACAAGAGGGGGAAGGGCAGAATCAACTGAGACCCTCTATTTTATTACTCTTTGCCTGGTAGGCAGCACGTATGAAAAGTTGGCAAGGGGACAAGGCTGCTTATCTTCTGGTGTACTTCACTCCAGACTTAGCTGGCATATTTTGTCCCCTGTTCTAACCTCAAGGCTGCTTCTTATGTCAACTCATTCAGGTCAGAGTGTTCCTCACACGATGTTTGAGACATCAACTCATTCGGATCCTTTCTCCAGTGTCTTGGCTGTACCATATGGCTTGGTGTTGTCTGCAACTTGCTGAGGGTGTACTTAATCCCACTGTCCATATCACTAACAAAGATATGGACAGATATATTAGACAGCATTGGTCCCAGTACGGACTCTTGAGGAACACCACTCATTACTGGTCTCCACTCAAATATCGAGTCCTTGCTTCCACCCTTTGTAGGATTCTTGTTTGTGTTTGAATTTGTCCAGGAGCTTCTTTTTCAACCATGCCTGTTTCCTGGTGGTTTTACCTGACTTCCTCTTTGACAGTGCATCACTTCTAAGGTTAAAGGAAGTGATCCTTGAATATTAACTAACATTCTTGGGACCCTCTTCACTCCAGGACTTTATCCCATGGTAGTGTACCAAGCAGGTCCCTGAAAGGGTGAAAGTCTGCTCTCCTGAAGTCCAGAGTAGCAAGCTTGCTGTATGCCCTCCTCACTGCCCTAAAGATCTTGAGCTCCACCATTTCATGGTCATTGCAGCCATGACTGCCCTTGAGCTTCACATTCCCCAGAAATGCCTCCTTTTTGGTGAGAACAAGGTCCAGCATAGCACCTCACCTTGTTGGCTCCTCCATTACTTGGAGAAGGAGGTTGACATGAACATTCTATAAACCTGGATTGCTTATGCCCTGCTGTATTGTTCCTCCAACAGATATTGGGGTGTTTGAGGTCCCCCATGAGGACAAAGGATTGCAAACATGAGGGTCCTCCTATGTCTCTGCAGAGGGCATCATGCATGCACTCTTCCTAGTCAGGTTGCTTGTAAATCACCCTCGTTATAATGTCACCTGTCCCTATCCTCCCTTTAATCAATAAGCTTTTGGTTAGCTCTTCATCCACCCCCAGGCACAGCTCCATGCACTCCAGCTGGTCATTGACATACAGGTGACAAGCCCTCCTCATGTCCCCTGTCTATCCTAAATTTTGCCTCTCATTTCCAATGGCAATCAGGGAAAAGTAAGATTTTGGAGTGGAGTTCCAAAGAGGTCATCTAACTCATCCTCTTTCCCTAAGTCAGGCTCAACCATTACCAGTAGAATTCTATCTAACATGATCCTACAAACCCATGGTGAGATCCCACAGCCTACTTAGAAGACTTTTCTCCTTCATAACTCACTTTCCTTTCAGAAAGATTTTTCTAATAGCTAATCTTAATCTTGTTTTTACAGTTTACATCCATTACTTTTGCCCAACTCACCCATAGAAATATTGCATGTTTTAATTTGTAGCCATTTCTTGCCTCCCCTGCATTGGTTAGTAACTCTACTATTTAATTCTGCTTAAAATATTGACAGAAGTTAAGACTCAGTTCAGTAGATTACACATACATACCTTATGTTAAGTGTCCTAGATTGTTCTAACTGTCCTCCAACTACAGCTCCAGAAACATGCATGGCCTGTGTAACATCTGCCACACCATGTGCATGGTGTTTGGCTACCACAAAGCATTCAAATGGCATTAGCTGTCAAGTCATGGGCAACTGAATTGGATCCCTTACATATCCTAGTAATGTGCCTTTCCTTGAATTTGTCTGTTATCTCAATAAAACACATGAAGCACCACCTTGTACCTTCACCTCACACTGATAGTGTGTTGAAGGACATTGAATTGCCAGCTCATTTTATTTGCCAGATGGGTTTAAGATACTTTCTCACCAATAAGAACACTGCATCCTCTATGAAGATTCCAGAACCAGACAATAACATAACCTGAAGGAAGCTGTTTCCCTTTGTGATACCTGGTTGCATTAAACAAACTTTCACGGAAGGCTGAAAAACTCAGGGTTGATTCAAGTTTGGCTAGAGGAAATGGAGAAGGGAAAAGGGTCCAAGTTAGTTGTAATTTCTGTGTTGAGTTTTAATAATCAGAGGAAATTACACACAATGTCATGCCTGTTCATTTGTCACAAACAGTAACTAACGTTGTAAATTTTCAGTGTAAGCATTCCTTTAAAGTGAGAAAAGATCAGAATGCTAATAAAACTGACACTTTTGAAGAAGGCTTTTAGATCACATAATTTTAATTCAGGATGTAGTTTCTGATTTACTACTAAACAGAGAAAAGATTAAAAGCAATTTTAAAGGGATGATAAGGCTCTGAAAAAATATCTTTTTCAAATCTTTAATTCAAGTTATTGGAATTAAATTCTTTTTATTGGATATACAGAAGTGATCAACATTTATTTCTTTTATTGAAAGCATTTATTAAAATGAGTTGCAATGCTTTTTTAGCTCTACAGTATTAAAGAAATTATACAGGATTTTCTTTGTTTTTAAGCTAAAAGAAAAATATGTAATGAAAGAGAAGCTGCAGAACAAGGCCAAATAGCAAACATTTTAGTTTAAAGGAATATACATATATATGCACACATATATATTTATTTGTTTCTTGATATAGTTCATTTGTGTTTCTCTATCATATTAATAACAAGCAGGTTTTGATCATTTATGACTGCTGAGGTTAATGCATTTAGTTAAAGCTAAGAACTAGTTTTCATATAAGCATGTGACTATTCAATCCCATTTTTTGTTAATTTTACAGTTGGTTTAGTGTATATGAAGTTTTTAGCATAGCTTTTGAAAGCTAATATGTCTGCTTTCCGTTACAGAATTGAGAGTGACTGATTATTAAAAGGTGAGGGAAAATAAAGTAGAAAGTAATTCTTTAAATGACTATCTGAATTTTGTTCAACTTCATTGCACCATTCTGGTGGAATAGCATAAACTGGATCTTAATGGCCAAGCTTGGGGGTGAAATAGATTTCATACACTGTGTGAAGAGCTACTGGTTTAGACTTTTATTCCCCACAAAACTTAATAGCTCAAATTTTATTTTGGAAGGGGTAATATGGAGGCTAAAAGCAAACATCTTTGAAATCATGGTAAAGTTTCTGCCTCGGTATAAACTGAAGTGAATGGTTGGAAATGTTTGTTCTGCTAATTATCTGTCATCATTAATGTTTACAACATGTTTTGAAGAGGAAAAACACAACAGAAGGAATTAAAATTGCCTTTGACAAAAATTTTCTTTGGTGAAATTTGTGTTATATCACCTTTCTTTATTACTGAGATCATAACTAGAATGTTGGTAAAACCACTGGATTTTGATCTCTTCTAGACTTGAGATGTAGGCACCCTTTTAAGAGCAACCAGTGTGAGACTTTATAGCATGAAAAGAAGTAACCCACATCCCTGTCTATCTTAAAATGAATTAAAGCATTTTGTTGTTATACATGTGCTACATGTACGATTTTAAAGTTAGCATTAGTGGAATGGATTAGATTTACTGATTAGTCAAAAAATATTGTCTATTCAATAATAATGCAGAATGAACAGCAAATAGAGTGCACTCTAACCTCATTTGATAATTCATGTTAGTTTTCTCTCTAAGAACTAGGGGTTTTGTTGACAAAATAAAATGAGAAAGTAAACACATAAATAATTATTGATCAGGAAATTGAAGAGAAACTTCTACGTCTTTAGGGTCTAGTTGTAACATACTTATTTGTGTTGAACAGTTCCTTAAACTGTATATAATCTCAGTAAGGGATTTAGGCCCCCCATTTAATTTTAAAATCAATATCTACATACATTTAAAAGCAACTAGTGAGCAGCAGGTTTTGATAGATTAAAAGGTAAGAGAAAATAAAGCAGAAAGTAATTCTTTAAATGACTCTGAATATTGCTCAACTCCAACCTTCACTCATCGTAAGACCTTCTTCCCATTGCAGAGCAAAATACAAACATTGAAGTGCTGCTCCTTTGCTATCTTAGAGAATTATAAAACTCAGGAAACAGGGAAATTACAATAAAATAAAAAAAGAAAGATGAGGAAAGAGAAGAATGGAATCCAGTTTAAAATAATGTTAGTTATTCATTATCTAGACAAATAAATGAAGAATAACCAATTTATATTTATAATGTGAGCTACTGAATTGAGCACAGGATTAAGACTAACACATCATGAGTTTCTGAGCTATAGCATTATCTACAGACCTAATTTACGTCTTCAGATTAAGCAAACCTCTTTGCTAAAAAGTGTTGGACAATCGACCTGAATGTGAATAGACTATGTAGACACTTACGCATATAAAATTTCTACTTGTTCGTAAATTCAGTTTAAAACTGAAATAGTGATGCTTGTCATGGATGAGTGGTTTAGTTCATTTAAAGAATTTGTAAAAGTGCAACTTTTTGAGTTTGATGGAAAGGTTCGCGCTATTGCTTACTAAATACAAGTTTACAATTATACAAGGGAAGACTGAGAATAAATTTGGAATGATTTGCACAGAGATCAGAGACATGAAAAGGTAAAGGAAACCCTCCCATTGAGTCACAAGGTTCAGAAAGGACTCCCTGGCTAAACTCCTTATTGGAGACAAGTCCAGGTATTGCTAGATCCACTCCTAGTCCCAGACTTGGTCAACGGCTTATGTTTAAAGGATTATATGTGTTTAGGGTTAAAGGTTTATATGTGTTTATGACCAAATTATTATATGCCTTCTCTCAATCCTTTGCATCACTTCACTAAGATTTCAAAGTTTCAGTGTGCTTATTTTCAATTCCCTTACCTTCTGTCTGGGTATCTGGTCATAGTTCATTTGAAGCTGAAACTCTTCAGTCTGAGAGTCTGTTGGTAGTTCACTCCAGAGTTTGAAACATAGGTTACCCAAAGCAGACTGTCAGGCATCAGATTTTCGAAAAATAAGTAATTTAATAGAGTGGTAGAGTAGCCCCTCATTTGACAGTTTGGTCCCACACTAATATTTGAGTCTAGGGTCTTCTTGTTCCTCATTGGGTCCAAAACAATTCTGGTCTCATGTCTTCTCAGCCATCTCCCGATGGGCTATTATCTTGTCTAGTTGCACATGCTGTTGATGGTTGTAGCCTTGAAGCCTCCTTCTGATTTATGCAGGTTCTAGAGGCCCTGTTTTGATGAAGTAGGTACATGTTCAGCAAATCTAAGTGGAAATTTACAGCTTGTAGCCTAAGGCTTCAGCAAACCTAGCTCCTCATGCTAAGTAAAGCTAAGCAAACACTAGACTAAATGACATATTATAGCTCTAAGTAATTAATTCTATTTAAAACTTGTTTATTTAAGCTAAACTACTAATATCTCCTAACACTGAGAGGAATCCCTGCTCAAGGAGAAAGTTGCCTGTTGTGCAGTCCAGTTGCTGTCCAGGAAGAATTCAATTGGGCTCATCACTGATGATCACTGATCATCTCCTAGCAGGGAGAGCTCAAAGAAGGCTCAGTGAGGCTGTCATACCATATCTGTGGTATAAAATGATTGTCTCAATCATTTATCAATCAATCAATCAATCAATCAAACTGATTACAATTGAAAAGGTATGCACAAGACTTGTACCCACAGCTTGCTTTGTTCTTGCTCAGTTCCTCTGTGGGTTTTCTAAAAGCATTCTTGGCCCAGCTACAGCTCAAGCCTTTACCTACTTAGAAGCCTGTACTAAACTGCTGCTGGTATGGTTAAGGAGGGGTTGAGTGTATCCAGCACTGTGTGTGATACAGCCACTCTATTCCTGAACTCTTTTGATGTTACCCTTTCATTCTAATATATATAAGATTATCAGTGTTATCTTTCATGTACTTAACTGGGGTATTTACACAACACCGCACATCTACTACAGCACTTTTCTCATGGAGCATATAGGTAAGCCTCAGCTTACATGGAAGCCTGCTCTTAATTTTTTTCTCAACCTGTAAAACAGGACAGACCACTATCTAAAATTCATCGCACATCCATTATATAAGCAGACGAGACAGGTCAGAACAATCCAAAACCAAAATAAAATACCTTGCCTTTTTTTCATGCCTTTGCAGTTTAAGGACTTCTGTTTTTACTACTACTTTATCAGTTCAACTCTTCCACCTTTGGCATAGCACTATCCTTACAGTTACTTTTCTATGTCTTGACTCCTTGTCACACATCATCCTTCTCTCACATTCTGTTATTTATACTCAAAACCATGAAGCTGCTAGGGCTCTAACTGCAGCAACAGTCTTTATCACCTCTTTCCTCCCTTTCCAGGAGTTTGTTTTTTGCTCAAGGTCAGCGGGATATGACACAGCTCTGTAACTCGAGATCAGACTGTGCTGGAGGCAGCTGTGTGAGACAGTTGTGATAAGCCTTGTCCTTGGATCTCCCCACCTTCCAAGGTAGGTGCAGTTAAGGTCAGACTGTCACCCTTACTCTTTCTCTGAGCTACAGTCTGTGTGCTCCTATGCCTGGCCATTTATCTTACCGATTTTGTAATTTTGGCTGACTTGTTGATTTTACTTCCCAGCTTGATCTCAGGCCTTCCTTACCACTATGGACTTGCCTGGATATTACTGGGCTATGTCTGATTCAGGGTACTGTCTCTAGCCATGTTATCTTTGCTCATGTGCTGTGGGACTGCATCCATCAGTCATGAAAACAGTTGTGCCTGCTTTGTTGTGACCTTTTGCTCCCAACTGGAGTAGTCTGTCCTTGCTGTTTCCTGATACTAATATACCTACATAGACTTTATAGTGGCCTTCCAGTACCTGAAGGAGGACTACAGGAAAGCTGGAGAAGGACTTTTTATAAGGGCATGTAGCGATAGGACAAGGGGTAATGGTTTTAAACTAGAGTAGGGTAGATTTAGATTAGAAATTAGGAAGAAGTTCTTTACTATGAGGTTGGTGAGACACTGGAACAGGTTGCCTAGAGAAGTTGTGGATGTCTCATCCCTGTAAGCATTTAAGACCAGGCTGGAGGAGGCTCTGAGCAACCTGGTCTAATGGGAGGTGTCCCTGCACATGGCATGGGAGTTGGAACTAAATGATCTTTAAGGTCCTTTTCAACTCAAGCACTTACATGATTCTATGATTTCTGCAGTGTAATGCCTTAATTCTCCACTCTACTATTGTAAATTCCAACAGCACCTCACTCCATTACTTCTGCTATCTTTTTGTCATTGTTTTGTTTTCATCTTTCCTTTATCTTGCACTTTCTCCCCATGCTAATGCTGCCCTGTATTTCACTGTTTAGTTTGAGATTTACCTGTGACAAGTATGACACAGACATGTTTTGCTTCTTCTAGATGTAGAGCAGGACTCACAGATCTCATTCCAAATCTGAGGATGTGTTTGAAGACAAAAAAAAATATTTTGGTGCAAAAGTATATTCATTTGTTACTTCTTAATGTGAAGTTTTTGTAATCTAAGCATGATGAGATGCTCGTTGATAACAGAGTAATATTATGATACCTTCTAATAGGCAAGCTATAGTAACTAGGATTTATACTACTGGGAATATCTGTGCAAAGCACTAACTAGAAGAAAGTGTGTATAGAAAGCTTAGATTCATATCTTTGTGAAATATTACTTTGCAATGTACTTGACTTCCAAAAATGCTTCTACTGTGAAGAAAAGGTAGAAAAGTAGAAATCAACTGCAATGGATACTTGCAAAGCTGTTTTCTTCTTTTTCTTTTTAATGATACTTGTTCCAAAATTTTGAAGATTCAAGTATTTTTTACAGGAAATATGAAAAGATAAAAAATGCATAATTGTAAAAGGGAACACAAAATTTTGAGTTAGTGTATAAAAAGATACTGCCAAGTATCCTAGGCAGACACTTGCCTATGTTATTTGCTGAAATTCTGATTGTTTTCTGCATGCATCCAAAAATCAAGTGTTGCAGTGCTGAATGTTGCAAAGACTAATTTTTAGGTAGCAGACCCTCCATAGTAGAAATCAAGAACTTAATTAAATGCCTAAACTGTATGAGAGAAATTAGCTGCCTCAGAACTGTGTTTACAGTGCTGGGAGCCTGCATAGGCAAAGATGTACATCTTGCCCCTTGAATATTGATTTAATGTAGTACATTTTTATGAGACACAGATTCAAATTGAAGAAAACTCTTAAAGTGGGAATTGTCTGTTTTGTGTAACTAGTATTCTAAGTTATCTTTATACATTTCTCTTTTTTTTAATCAAGATATTGTAAAAGGTTTAAACAATGAATTCCTAGATAGAGCACTTATCTGTGACATGTATCTGCTGATAATTCTGCCTTCTGGTAGGATTGAAAAGCCAGTTCTACTTTGTATAAAAGAACTGAAAACTAATTTGGTCAAAGAAAGAGGAAAAGGCTGAACATGACAGTGTCTAGTAGATAAAGTAATCCTCTGAAAGAATGAGACAAGACAGTCCAATTTTTCTTCCACAGTGTGACTACAAATTTTGTGTGAATAGGTCTTTGTGCAAAATACATGTCCAGTTTTTGGCAGAGGGGTAAGAATCCATTATGCAGTCCAGTCCTCCCTTGGGCCACTAGGATAGGAAATGACAAGAGTCAATGCATCCATCTGTGGTCATGACTTCTTGCTGGGTTGTTCAGCCTACAAAATCTGATGTTTTGGAGAACTCAGCAGCAGAACTACCTGATCATGGGCGGGCATTCACACTTATAATGCAACATACCATTTTCTTAGTTGTGTCAACATGATACTGAAGCCATACTGGAAGTTGCCTCAAGGAACTGATTTTATTTTCTTACATAAAGGGGCAATAGGATATGTGGAAGCAAGTGACTAGTCCTTATAGAAGGCAGGTGTATGTGACTCTGCAAGGCCATTTGCTGCTGAAGTCCAGTGTACCTTTATATCATGGCTTGAGATGCTTCATGTACAAACACAAGTAAAATTTCAGGTTCCTGGGGAACCTTAATGACGAAAGATAAGAGGACTACAGAATTTGAGCCCTTTAAATTTGCAAAAAGTGCAATTTTGAAGACCCGAGTCTTGGGTTTAGGATCAGTGTTTTAATTTTGTTCACCAGAAATTCAATTTAACTCAAAAAACTAGAACTGTTCAGAAGCTTGATATACCAAGCCTACCATGATTCAGAATTTTCTGTAGTGTGAAGTACTTATTCCAAAGTTAGAGAACTGGCAACATTTTGCTAATGATTATATCTGGAATATTTGGTACTTTCAATAACAGCAAATCTCATTAACAGGACTGGAATTTGGTAATTCCTATAGGTTTCAAACATAGAAAAATATTTTTATTTTTTCTAACCTCCACATTCTTCTGCTCTTTTTGCTTCAGTTTTCCTGTAAACTTTATTCAGAAAGCATTCCGACATGACATGAGAAGATATTCAGATACGCTCATCTTTCAATTTTCTAATGGAATCTTTGATCTCCTGCCATTACAATTTGTCCTGGTTTGAGTGAAAACAGAACTAATTCTGTTCAGTGATTTCACTTTTCAGTTCAGTTCTTCTAACTAACAGCACTTTCTGAAGTTAGAAGCATGTTTTCACAGACAGTGTCTGCTCCCAGCAGTGATAATAGCCCATGTTTAGAGTTACTACCAAGGATTGGTATGCAGACCAAGGCCACTGCTGGATCTTGTGTACCACACAGGGGGGTGCAGAAAGTGAAAGACTGCACCTAGGGAGGAGCAGACAGGGCAGGTGACCCCCAACTGACCAACGAGGGGTTCCAGACCATATACATCATATTGGGTATAAAAGCAGAGGGATCTGAAGGGTCTATGGGGCTTCTACCCAGGCTCTTCTCCCCTCTTGGACTGCTTCTTCGAAACATCCAAGAAGTCCTCTGTCCATTCTGCCTTCAATCCCGTGTTTCTAAATCCAGTAGCAGAATCCAGCTTCTGAACACAGCTCCCGTCTGCTGCGGGGCCCAGTCTGGGATCCCCAGTGCCTACTCTACAACATCAGTGGTGACGGTGATGTAATTACCATCAGGGGGTTGGGTTCAATACTGGTTTTGTATATATTCTATATTATTATTATTATTATTATCATCATTAAAGCTGTTCTAGTTTCCTTTTCTAATCACTAAATCTCTCTCCCTTATTCCTTTTCTCTTCCCCTCTGGGGAGGGAGGGGGGTTAACAGAGAGCATCTGTTACGTCTAAGGGGCCGCCCTGAGCCTAAACCGTCACACAATTATAAATTGAATTAAATGTCTATGATTAATTGTAACTGGTAGTAGTTTTTGAAATAGTTGCCTATCTAACAACTGAATGATGCAGGTGACATGTTGCTCTTTATTCTAAATGGAAGAAAAATTATGCAGAGATTAACAGTTCAAGTTCAGTATATTAGTGTTCTGATTATACTGCTTGTAGTATGAACTGATAGATTCTGGTCATACTATGAACCTCTTCTAGATGGTGTTATCTATCACTTCACTCACTTTAGTGTTGTAAATAAAAACATTTTCTTTCAAGAGTGAAATTACATGAATTCACAGATTCAGTGATTTCCCATAGAAGATAAAAATGGCAAATGTGATCTGTTAAGCCATTTATGACATTGTATGTTCACTGTCAGCTTTTTTGTCTAGCTTAAGGAATCCCAGTTCATTTCCTTATATGCATTATGCCAATTGAAAGATCAATGTGACTGACAAAAATGTGATTTCCTATTTTATAACTTGCTGATATTAACAAAGATGAAAAATATGAAAAACAGAAAGTCATAGAATGGTTTGGGTTGGAAATGACCTGTAAAGGTCATCTACTCCAAACTCCCTACATTGAGCAGGGAAATATTTCAGGGGAAATAACCTGGGATGACTACAAGGAGATTGGTCGTGAAACCAGAAACAAGGTTAAAAAGCTAAAGCCCTGATGGAGTCAAAACTGGCCAGGGACATTAAAAATATCAGAAAAAGATTCTACAGGTATGTCAGAGAAAAAAGAAAAACAAGAGAGAATGTGGGGCATCTCCAGAGGGATGCTGGTGACCTGGTTACTGAAGATATGGAGAAGGCTGAAATACTCAATGACTTTTTTGCTTCAGTCTTCCCTGGTAACCACTTGAGCCATACCACCACCATCACAAAAGGCATTGGCTAGGTCTGGGGGAGTGAAGAATCCCCCAGGGTAGAAGCAGATCAGGTCCAGGAACACCTAGAGAACCTGAAGGTCCATGACACAAGTCCATGAGACCTGATGAGATACATCCACAGGTCCTGAAGGAACTGTTGGCTGAAGTTGCTAGGCCACTAGCCATCATATTTGAGAAGTCATGGCAGTCTGGTGAAGTTCCCCCAGGTTGGAAAAGGGGAAACATAACCCACATTTTTAAATAGGGAAGCAAAGAAAACCCAGGGAACTACAGACCAGTCAGTCTCACCTCTGTGCCAGGTAAAATAATGGAGCAGATCCTCCTGGTATCTGTACTAAGGCATATGAAAAATAATGAGGTGAACAGTGACAGCCACCATGGCTTCACTAAGGGCAAACTATGTCTGACTAATTTGGTGGCCTTCTACTACAGAATTACAACTCCGGTTGATATGGGAAGAGCAATTGATGCAGTCTACCCGGACTTGTGCAAAGCATTTGACACTGTCCCACATGACATCCTTGTCCCTAAGATGGAGAGACATGGACTTGATGGATGGACCACCTGATGGGTAAGGAACCAGCTAGAAGGTTGCACTCAAAGAGTTGTGATCAATGGCTTGATGTCCAGGTAGATACCAGTGACAAGTGGAGTTACTCAGGGATCTGTTCTGGGTCCAGTGCTGTTCAACAACTTTGTCAGCGACGTGGACAATGGTGTTGAGTGCACCCTCAGCAAGTTTGCCAATGACAGCAAGTTGTGTGATGTGGTAGACTCACTTGAGGGAAGGGATGCCATCCAGAGGGACCTTAACAGGCTTGAGAAATGGGCCAATGCAAACTGCATGAGGTTCAAAAAGTCAAAGTGCAAGGTCCTGCATCTGGACTGGGCCAATCCCAGGCACAATTTACAGACTGGATACAGAGTGGGTTGAGAGTGGTCCTGAAGAGAAGGACTTGGGGCTGTTGATTGACAAGAAGCTCAACCTGAGCTGGCAGTGTGCTCTATGCGGCTCAGATGGCCAACAGTATCCTAGGATGCATCAAGAGGAGTGTAGCCAGCAGACCAAGAGAGGTGATTCTCCCCCTTTACTCTGCTCTTGTGAGACCCCACCTCAAATACTGCATCCACTTCTGGTGTCCTCACCATAAGAGGGACATAGATCTGTTGGAATGAGTCCAGAAGAGGGTAACAAATATGATCCAGGGGCTGGAGCACCTCTGCTACAAGGATAGGCTGAGGGAGCTGGGATTGTTCAGCCTGGAGAAAAAATTACTCCAGGAGGAGACTCCCTTCCAGTACCTGAAGGGATCCTACAGGAAGGTTGGAGAGGGACTCTTCACTAGAGTGTCCAGTGATAGGATGAGGGCAATTATTTTAAACTGAGGGAAAATAGGTTTAGATTGGATCTTAGGAAAAAGTTCTTCAGTACGAGGGTGGTGAGACTCTGGAACAGATTGCCCAGAGGGCTTGTGGATGCCTCCTTACTGAAGGATTTCAAGGCCAGGTTGGATGAGGCCTTGAGAAACCTAGTCTAGTTGAGAGGTGTCCCTGCCCATGGTGGGGAGGTTGTATTAGATGATCTTTAAGGTTCTCTTCAGCCTAAGCCATTCTATGATTCTATGAATTAAAATATAAATTCATTTCTCTGCAACTTCTTTATAAAATTTTAAGAAATAACCCATAGAAGTAACTTGTATTCCACAGATGAAGGTCAGGAAATGAAGCAGAAGAATGAGTTAAGTTTAGACTGTTACCTAGAAAATGTATCTTTTTAAGACCACATAAAGAAATTTGGGATTCTAGTTGTGGTATTGTTTTTTAATGAACTTAATGAAGATAAAGAGGACAATCTTTGGCTTTCAGCTTTTTTTTTCTTTTTCCTAATCTGTTATTAATTTAAAATACTCTCCAAACATCTTAGAAGTTACCTTCAATCCAAAAGGTAAAAATTAAAGTTTTTAGATGATTAAGACTTTAATATAATTTTGTCTGGTAGAACAAAGAATGCTTTTGAAGGTCTGAGGACTGAATGCCTGAGGTCCCACTCCCATTGCTGACAGACTCCCATACACACACATGTACACAGAACAGGGAAAGAGTTAAAAATATGTTTGATCAGGTGACAAACTAGACTGTACTGATCGGGCTTACTCATCAGAAACTGGCCCCTTTTATCCTTTTATCTCTCAATTTTCCCATGTTTCTTTGTACTCATACTACCTTAATCCCTCAGTTTTCATTCCACACTTATATTCAACACCCAATAACCAGTTTTGCACTGCCTATGAATGCTGCTTTTCCTATGAACCCCATAATATGCCCCATACCCTTAAAGAGGACCCTTGTCAGTCTGTAAGATGCCCTGCAGAGCTGCCAGAGCTGACTCTAGGTGTGGAGCCTCTGGGGCTGAGGATTTCATGGAACAGTCATGGGAGGACTTGGGGTGGAGGTTACATCTCTAAGTGGCATATTCAGGCACCCATGCCTGCTGTGAGGCCTCTAGGCTCATTTGTGCTCATGGAAATGAGCCTTTATTTACCTAAAATTTTACTGTGTGTCTGTCAGTAACAGGCATAGTCAGTGTAGTCACAAACTGATGACCTGGTAAAATTAATGATCAAAGTTGGGGTTACAGATAATCCTATTTAGCATGAGCTTAGTTACACAAATCCATAAAAATGTCCTTACTGGTTGATACAGCTTAATAACTCCAGTATCTCATCATTAATTTCAATAAATAATAAAAATTAAGGAAAGTCTATATAGTCTTTATAGACTATAAAGGAGTATATCTTCTATATGGAGTATATCTTCTTCAGATGCCTGGGGAGAACCAGAGGCCCAAAGAGCAGCGGTGAAGTTGGCAGCCAGTCACAAGTGGTCTTCCCCATAGTTCAGTATTGAGGCCAGTTCTCTTTAATATCTTTATTAAAGATCTGGATGAGGTGATCAAGGGCACCGTCAATAACTAGCTTGGGCAGGAGTGTTTATCTGCTTGAGCATAGAAAGGTTGAGGGAGAGACATCTGGATAAGCTGGATCGATAGGCTGAGACCAATGGTATGAGGTTCATCAAGGCCAAGTGCCAGGTCCTGCACTTGTATTAAAACAACCCCAGGCAACACTACAGGCTTGAGGAAGAGTGGCTGGAAAGTCACCTGCTGGAAAAGGACCTAGGGGGTTCTGGTCGACAGTCACCTCAATATGAGGCAGCAGTGTCCCCAGGTGGCCAAGAAGGCCAATAGCATCCTGGCTTGTATCAGAAATAATGTGTTCAGCAGGAGTAGGGAAGTGATTGTCCCTCTATACTTAGCACTGGTGAGACCATCCCTTGAGTACTGTGTTAAGTTCTTGGCCCCTCAGTATAAGAAGGACATTGAGATGCTGAGGTGAATCCAAAGAAGGGCAAGGAAGCTAATGAAGGGTCTAGGGCATGAGTCTTATGAGGAACAGCTGAAGGAACTGGTTGACACTGTTGTGGGTTTTTACTACAGGCCACCTGATCAGGATGAGGAGTTTGATGAGGCCTTTTACAGACAGCTGAAAGTAGCCTCAAGATCACAGGCCCTGGTCCTCATGGGCCACTTCAACCACCCTGATATTTGCTGGAACACAGCTAGGCACACAGATTCCAGGAGATTGTTGCAGAGCATTGAGGATAATTTTGTGATACAAGTGGTAGAAGAACCTATGAGGAGAGGTGCACTGCTGGATCTTTAGTGGTGGACTTGTCAGTGATGGGTTAACCATTGGACTTCATGATCTTAAAGTTCTTTTCCAGCCTAAATGATTCTATGATCAAACAGTGGCAGATGGATCTGTCCTTCATGAATTTATTTAATCTCCCTTGAATCCATCATATACTGTATTCATTTCCTTAGGTTCCTAAGACAGTGAGTTTTATAAATTAAATGGGACAAAGGGGAAGAACTTCCTAGTTAGCTTTCAACTTGCTACCCACTCATTTCACTGGATACCTCATAGCTTTTATAGACAGATGTCATAGATCCCCTCACTTGCACCTTTGCTAGGCTAGGCTAAATAACTCTAATTCTGCACCATTTTTTTCTTGACGTTTCTGACTATTCATAGTATGTATATTTAATTTCTCTTTCCCTTTTGCAAAATGAGAACTGAACTACACAAAATATTGCATGAGCAAGTGCATTAAGGGTAGGTGCACTTGTTTAATAATGTTTTCTGCTTTATGTCTCACTTTTGATGAGGTCCAGAGGTTAATTTGGTCTCTGTGCCAATTTTACAATATCTATGTTTTAAGGCAGTCAACAGAGGAATATGATACAATAAGTTTTATGGAGGTATCACAAATAATTCAACTGACATTCATCAATTAATTTTATATATGTCATAAACCAGTTGGATAAAGTTCATTGCCTTCTTACAGTTGCGTATGGGTATATTAGATAGCTGCAGGTTTTTTGCCTATGAGTATTATGAATAGCAGCAGACTCAGTGAAAATTGACAGCACTGCCTTTGAATCCCTAAATTTCTTGGAGAAAATGATTCAACTTCACTTGAACTTGTGTCTCCCTTCATGTAGTAGACAGTTCTTCATAATGAATATTTTTTTATACTTTGTACTTTTATTCTTTATTTGTAACATATATCACATATCACACACATTGTTCTGCATACTGTTAATAGATTTAAATATATATATTGTATTATATTAACATATGGCTATAATTATATTAACATATATACAAGTCTAATTTTTTTAACATTTTTGAGTTCATATGTCTGACCATAACATACATTATAAAAAGATCCATTTTTAACAATAAAACAAAATCCAAATATGTCAGTTTTTCAGAGCTACAGTAGCTTTTATAATCAGTTTACAAGGGTCTGTAGTAAACCCTAGTTACTATGGAAACCTGAAAAGATTGGAACTTAAATAAATGTGTTGCTTAACAGTATGATGCTTTGATTGATATTCAAAGTGACAGACTTGCTGTCTAGTGATTAAGAGAACCATCCAAATATACAGAAAAATAAATAGAAAAAAAAAAATTCTTCTATTCCCCTCTCTCTCCTCACCCCCCTAAAAAAGCAGAAGGATTAAAGGAATAAATGAAAAGCAGTGTCTTATAGGAAGGAACAATATTTTGCTCTCCATAAAGAAAAGCAAATTGATAACAATATCCCATAGGGTATTTGGATATTTGGTATTTCTCTTGTGAGAAATGAAATGTTCAGTGTGCAAAATGTGGACAGAGCTCTTGGAGGAGAGTTGCAATGACAGTATGGCATGAAGACAGAAAGACTTTAATATGTCTATATGTTCACTAGCAGAGATACTAAAATAGTTTGTCTTTTAGTGCCAGATGTTCACTAATGGCACTTGACTCTATGTCTCTATATCGGTTGACACTGAGTGTGCAGCTGCTTGATTTCTTCCGTGACTACCTAAGGCTGAGGTATAAAGGGGGCTATCTGGCTGAAACACCATCCAGATAGAAAGAAATAATGATGACAGGGTGTAGTGAATGCACAGGGCGATTTGAAGTGACACAGATACTTGACTGAAGAAGCAGAATGATATTATTACCTGCATCTGTCATCTAGGACATTTTTATGCCTTTCATTACTTTGCGTGGCTGAACAGCTCTGTCACAATATGTGAAAAGGTGTACTTTTAAAATAAAGCAAACCAAAACTTAAGCAACCTGTTATTCTTCTATCTAGAAAGATTTCAGAGTTTTGAGCTTCCTAAATATTTTCATTTTTTATTGTTCATGCTTCTTTCAAAATAAATAAATAATATTGCCTACTTTCTCCTATGTAGGACAAACTCTTTTTGAACAGGGGAAAAAAAATAAAAGGGACTTCTTTAATTCTTCTACCTCTAAAGGAAAATGTTGAGGATTCTGCTCTCCTAATCCATAAATGTCAGAAATCCCCTAGGAAAATTTGAGAGGATTATCTAGCATGTGTAAAAAGTTTCCAAAGCCACACGAGTTTGGTAATAATTTTATAAAGAGGTTTAACCATTAGGATTCCAGATTCAAGGTGCTGTTTCAGGATTGTTCAATTCATAACTCAGTTGATGTAGATCTTCAGCATCATTTGGCACTTGAATCCTTTTTCTTGTTGATACTCTTGCAGCTATTCAATGAGATATCCTTTTTGCCTTGGACTAATGGATTTCTGCCTGGGGTATTGTTTTAATTATTTAGAGTCACTGCTTTATTTTGATCCTTCATCAGAAATGATATCTCTGTCTTTTTCTTCTTTGTATTATTATTCCAAATCATTCCAGCTGTGTTGGAAACAGTTCTCCAAAGTTAAAAAGAAAACACATTCAGATAAGGAAAGAGGAAAGGAAATTTTTATAGCTTATGATTTTGACGTTAGCTTGTCATTTCATTGCTAATAACCCTGGAAAGGCACAATTGGTTTTGTAGATAATAGAGTAAGGAATGTTACAAAGAGGAACCCTACCCACTGATCTTAATATGCCATTTCAAATCTATAAAGGTGACTCCGTAAAGACTGTCTTCTTTAACAGATGAGGGATATAGCTTAGGAAAATTTCACCTCTCAATTGTGTATTAAATTAAATTTGCATTCAAATTAATCTGCACAGATACTGTATCCATTATCTGCTGTCATTATTCATTTAGCCTTCTTGTAACTTTTACAATGAGAAACATTCCTACTTTGTAATTCGTCATTGTTGGGACAAAATCTGCACCTTTGTTCTCCATTTGTATTAAACTTGAAAGCTGAATATCTAATCCCTTTGGTTTCTATTTTACTGTATTTTGTACTTTCTTTATCTTTTAAATGTCTATTTCCTTATCATTTCACCTAAAAAAGGTAGGATTTACAGTCCTAATCTGCCAAAAGGTAACAGCAGCAACTGATATATACACACTATTGACCTCATCCAGTATATTAAACATTTATTATTCTATTGCGATAAAAAAACCCCAAACGTATGTTTTATTTTATGTTGTAATCCACCTTCAATGGCTCACCATCGATCTACTTTTTAAACTTCCTGTCTTGTCTATTTTAAGTAGCAAGTAGGAGAGAGAATGCATGAGTATGAAAAGAAAAAGGGATGTTCCTTATAAAACCGATCCCTATTTTCACATGGTGATTTTTTTCACTTCTACATAGCTTATTCTGACCCACTGGCTCATATTCTTGGTTATATTTTGTTCTGATCATTGGTTCAAACTGTACATCAACACTGTTAAAATACTTTTAGTAATAAATCTAAGCAGAGGGAAGCATTCTTTTTTTTTTTCTCCTTTTGTAAATGTTCCTATCTAAAACGTGTGAAGACATTATATGTTACTGAGTCAAACATGTCATGTTATTAGACTGTTAATGAGATAATGTTTTTTATTAGAGTGAAATAACAGTTCTTAAATAGTATATTTATGATTAATTTTGTTCTTATACGAAACTTTTTCCAAACTTCTAGCATATGTATCATCAAAGTGATATTCCTAGGCATTAACTAATGCAGAAATCAAAACTTTTATTTCTTAAGATGCTGAGCTAAGTAATGATGTTGTCAATACGTCCAGCCTTTTACTTTGAATAAGCTCAAAAAATCCTTTTACCTGAATCATCAGAAACAATGTAACATTACTTAAATTCATAAAAAATTAAAACGTTTTTTAAAAAACAGGAAAAAAAATTGATATTTATTAAATTTATTTCAATAAAAAATCACTTTTTGTTCAGTGCAAGTGAAACAACAGAATTATGAGGACATTTAAATATCTGACAGCAGAGCACGGTCATTATAAATATTTTACATAAGATATCAATGTGATCCAATGAAATGCTTGATATGATTATAGAATTTATTTTTTTTTTTGATGGACTACAATAAGTAGGACAAAATAAAACCAAAACCAAAATTAGGAAGGAATAAAACAATATTCACCTTTCATATATTTTGAAACCACAAAAGAATCTAAGTGAAATAAAAGGAGACCTCCATTTTAGGAAGAAAATTGAGCAAAAATTTAAAATAGTGATATAAACCTGGCATGACTTTCTCAATATCAAATGTAACAGAAAAAGTATTTTTAAAATCTAAAGAAAAATATATTTGCAGATACCTCAAAAGCACCAAAAAAGGGCAAGAATTTTTGCAAGAAGCAGGTGCAGAAAACAGAATTGACTTCTGCAGAATGCAGATTAATTTTCAAATATCTTATCCAGAATGCAGGTTGTGGATTTTTGTTTGTGTGTTTGTTCACTTGTTTTTTTAAGAGATACTATTCCAAGAGTTAGAGCCTACTAATCATTCTAAAATAACTTTTCAAAACAAAAGGGAAAAAATCTTGAGAAGAAAAGAAATGTATGTTTGTAGCATAGCAAAAAAAACCCCAAAAAAACCCACTGCATCAGCCCACATATTTCAGTAAAGTTCGAAAGTAAATATACAGGAGTTTTAAGGAAAAAAACCCACAGTCTAAAATATGGGGTTCAACTGAGAACTGGTCATCTAAGATAGCTTTGTCTTTTTTTCTTACTTTTAAAATTATAAATGGAAATTTCATATCAGAAACTGTCACGAGTATCCATCCATTCATATAAAAATTTCCTAGCCATGTTATTCTGGAGGCAAAATGTGATATCTTTTGCTGGAAAATATCACAGATTCCAATCCAAGACCACAAGGTTCATACAGAAAACAAGACTCTCTTGGAAAATATCTGTTTCTGTGGTATAGGTCTACAGATTAAACAATATAACTGCAGGTCTCCAGGGTAAGCTTTTAATTGGCTCCCTGATCTTGTGATGTCATTATGGATGATAAATCATTTCTTTAAAAACAAAAATGGTTATGATGTTCAATGCATGAATGAGCAAACCAGGATTGAAGTCCACTCTTCTGTATAAAGAAAAATTTAGAAAATAAATAATGGAATTTTTGTTACATGAAACAAACTATCTAACATTACACTGGACGTAGCAGCATTCAAAATTTTGCCACTTATAGTAGCCTGTACTCAGTGAGATACTGAATTTTAAGTTATAGTTATGTTTGGGTTTTTTTGATGGACTATGATAAGTAGTAGAAGACTATTACATATTGTAGTAAGTAGTGGGAGACCTTATTGTGGCCTTCCAGTATGTTAAGGGGGCCTACAAGAAAGCTGGGGAGGGACTTTTTAGGCTGTCAGGCAGTGATAGGACTAGAGGGAATGGATTA
>JAAGNO010017938.1:38761-57435 GCA_033439905.1 Ceryle rudis
AGCCACTATAAAAAAAAAGAATATATATATGTTTTAAGTACTTTAGCATTTAGAATTATAAAATAAATACTTATGTATTATGATCTAAGTGAAGTCTTGAAACTTGATAAAAATATGGATAAGGTTTTGTCTGTAGAGGGAATGCTGCAAACTGGGAGATGTCTTCATGTTTCCACAGTCTTCTACAAGGATATCTTCAGAATTATTGGTGGGAAGATTATTTTTGCTGTGAAAAATTAAGAAACTTGTTAACTATTGATTCTGTTAAAGGTCAGTTTAAAATTAATCTGGAGTCATATAAATTTATTTTTTAAAATTCCTATTGAAATGTAATAAAACTGATAATAAATACAGTTTAAAATAATTTATTCATGTATATAACTGAATGTAAATTTAGCATCAAAAATGGATAGAAGAAAAAATAGTACATGACACAAAAGGGGGAGATATCTTCTTAAAATATATTTAAATTACAGCATTTTTCTTACTTTACCAATTTTATTTAAGGTAAACTTGCCCCTAGCTAAAGGAAATCAAAGCAATGGATAAATACAGTAAAAGCTTTAAAAATCTTGTAAATCTTGTAAAAATAGTGTTATGGACTCAAAAATTGACTGACAAATGAACTAAGACATGTCATCTGTAAGGACTCCTCAAACCTGTGATTCTTGTGATAAAGAGGTGTGTGGTCACTGCAGAAGCTGTCCATCAGTACAGTGCTTATTCTAGTGTAATGAGTTGGGGCAAATCAGAGAACTGACAGAAAAGTGAGAATATTCTAACTTATTGTGGTTTGAGCCCACTCAGCTGGCAATAAAGCACTGTGCAGCCACTTGCTTGCTCACTCTTAGTCCCCTCTTGTGAGATGAGGAGGAGAAACTACAACAAAAGGCTTGAGGGACAAGGTGAAGGACAGGAAGGGCTCACTCATCAATTATGGTCACGGGCAGAAGACAAGAGTCAACTTGGTGATACAAAGTCAAATCAATTTAAACAAAACCACCACTAATTCACCACCTGAATCAGAGTAAGACAGTGATAAATGCAACCAGATAAATACACCTTCCCTTTACCCCCCTCCCTTCTTCCCAGGCCCAGCTCTGCCACCTCATCTCTGACAGTGGCTCAGAGTGGCAGAGAATGGGGGCTGTGGTCAGTTCTAGTCCATTCCATGTTGCTTCTGCCACTCTGTACTTCTTAGGGGGAAAACTGCTCACAGTCATCAACTGTGTCAATGTGGCATCCCTCCCATGAAAGAGTCCTCCATAAACCTCTCCCACCAGTGTGGGTCCCTTTCACGGGCTGTTGGGGGTAATACTCTGTCCTGGTTTGAGTGAGAACAGAGCTAATTCTGTTCAGTGATTCTACTTTTCTGTTCAGTTCTTCTAACTCACTGCACTGTCTGAAGTTAGCAGCCTGTTTTCACAGACAGTGTCTGCTGCTGGCAGTGATAACACCCCATGGTCAGAGTTACTACCAAGGATTGGGGTGCAGACCAAGGCAACTGCTGGATCTTGTGTGCCACATTGGGGGTGCAGGAAAGCGAAAGGCTGCACCTGCAGGGAGGAGTGGACAGGGCAGGTGACCCCAAACTGACCAACGAGGTATCCATCCCATATATGTTTTTTGGTATAAAGCAGAGGGATCTGGAGGCTCTATAGGCTTTTGTTTGCTTGCTAGCTTGCTTGCTTGCTCGCTTGCCCTCTCTCTGGGGTCTTCCGGGCTTTTCTCCCCTCTTGGGCCCCTTGGCTCGGCTCAGGTCCTCTTTTGGTTCCTTCCTTGAAACATTTAAGGAGGACTCTGTCCATTCTACCTTCGATCCCAATTGGTGTGTTCCTGAATCCGGTACCAGAATCCAGCTCCTGAACACAGCTCCTGTCTGCTGCAGGGCCCAGTCTGGGACTCCCCCAGTGCCCACTCCACAGCATCAGTGGTGACAGTGATGTAATTACAATCTGGGGGGTTGGGTTAAATACTGGTTTTGTATATATTTGTACATATTATATTCTTTTAATTTTGTTTAATTATTATGTTCTCATTAAGCTGTTCTAGTTTCTTTTTGTAATTGCTGAGTCTCTCTTCCTTATTCCCTTTCTCTTCCCCTTTGGGGAGGGAAAGGGGTTAACAGAGAGTGTCTGTTATTGGTCTAAGGGGCCGCCCGGACCCTAAACTGTGACATACTTCCAACAATGATCCACTCCAGCATGGGCCTCCCTCAGATTCATAGCCTCCTTTTAAGAGCAGTCCCCTACTACAGTGTGGGGTCCTTCATGGACTGCACATGTGATTCTTCTCCACTCTTGATCTCTAAGGTCTGCAAGGGCTCAGCCTGCTGTGTCACCACAAGACAAAGGGAATGGCTGCTGTGGTGTAGCTTTCCCACTTCCTCACTGACTTCGGTTGCCTCTCTCGTGTCCCACGCCTCCCCCAGACAAGAACTCCGAAAACAAAATAACCCACCCAACCGCTTTTCCCCTCTTAAAAATGATATCGCGGAGACACTGATTGGCTCAGCCTTGGCCAGGGGTGGGTTCAACTTGGAGCTTAGGGAGCTTCTCTAAGTTTCTTACAGGAGCCCATGACATTAGTTCCCTCTCCTGCTACCAAAAGCTTATCAGGCACAAACCCAACACACTTCTGAAAATGCTTAACATAACAAGGGTTTGGATAATTTTTTTCTCTTTCTGTTTTTGAGAAAAAGAAGCAGGGAGAAATTTGGCCCTTATACTAGAAGCTACTTCACCTCAGTTAATGATCTTGCGGGTGTTGTTCATATACGAAATTTAACAAACTCCCATAATATTTTGCTATGATGTCTGCGGAAAATTTACTGTCGTGTAATTCCTCAGGCTGTTTGCTAGGATTATTTTGAGTGACTAACAAAGTGCGAGGTTAAACCTTAACAATAACTACGATAATAAGATCTTAAGTAGCGATACAGAAGGGACATACATGTGTAAGAGCCTGGCTATTGTGTGCCTTAAACCTTCTGTGGTGATAAAGGTCTGGAAACACCTCTCTGGAGGGGAGAATGTTGATTGCTCCCAATGTCTCTGTGCCCCCCTTTGGCTCCTTGCAGATCTGCTTTAACAAAAGGCAGAGATAAGTTCTGCACAGGTGTGACTCTGTCTTTTCTTCAGTTAAGTGCTCCTGCTGACTGCGCCATGGGGGAGGTGGATGGCAGGCACCACACTACTTCTAGCTCATGGGGCTCATGCAAATCAACACCACTCCCTGTGGAAATTTGGAATATCAGAAAAAAATACTCAGAAATATATTGATCATGGTGCACCCACCACCGAAGAACCTTAAACTTGGACTGATGAAGTGAGACGTCGCTGGATCAACGGTTGGTGATAACCTTTTCTCTTTATTTTACTCTCTCTTACTCTCTCTCTCACTCCCCCTATCTTCTCCTATTTTCTAATAACTTTCTTCCTTTTCCTCAAAATTTATTTGCTCCATAAAATAATCGCCTACAAAAATAACACCCTTATTTGTACCATTTGTTGATTGTTTCATTAGGGAGAACTAATAAATTGTTCTGTTATTGTTTCTCGGAGTCATTGCCGTGACTGCCACCCCAGCAGCCCTGCCGTGCAGAGACATCCTCTTTCAGGGTATCACAAAGATTCACCTCCCTCATTGCCCACTGAGGAGGATGAGACAACATGTAAATTAATATTTCAGACATTCTGTAAGAAAAATATAGTGCTTTAGTCTTTGCTGGAGACAGCTGCAGCACTGTTGTTAGCTTCTATCTCCATCTCTAGTAGACCTGTGACTGTATGGTAATAATTTTAGATTAACCAGTTAGAAATGAACCTACCAAAGTCACAAATGTTCAGTTAGGTCTTCTGCGCCTACAGTCATCTAGGGAAATAAATCAGCATGCCAAACATCCTGAATTTAATGCTGTGCTACTGCTGAACTACTTCTGTTACTGACGCCATAGAGATCAGAGGCACTCTATTAAAGAAGAGGAGAGACACACAGTGAAATTTAAAGTCTGCAACAGCAAGAAAATATTATTTAAAAAAAAAAAAAAAAGGCCTTATTACAGAATCACAGAATTGCTCACATTGGAAAGGATCTCTAGAAGTCATCCAGTCCAAACGTCCTACTCAAGCTGCATGACAGAGCAGGGTGCACAGGGCTGTATCCAGTCAGGTTTTAAATCCTTGTAAGTGTGGAGATTCAGCAACATCTCTGGGCAACCTGTTTCCACTCTCACAGTAAAAAAAAAAAAAAAAAAAAAAAAAGAAAAAAAAAAAAAGGGTTTTATGTGCTCAGATAGAATTTCATATGTTTTAATTTGTATCCATTGCATATTGACTCATCATTGGACAGTACTGAGAAGAGTCTGGCTCCCTTTTACTGATTCCCTAACATCAGATATTTATAAACATTGACAAGATATCCACACACACACATCGAGCCTTTTTTTTTTCTCCAGGATAAACAGTGCCAGCTCTCTCAGCTTCTCCTTGTATGACTAATGCTCTATTTCCTTAGTTATCTTTGTGGACCTTTTCTGGATTTGTTTCAGTATGTCTACATCTTTCTTACACTTTCTTTATCCACTTATGTCTTAATTTCCTGTAGCAAAGCTTTGCTGCCTGATTAACTTTCAAAATACTTCCAGGAAGGACTAATTTTTAGTATCAGGCATCAGACACACAGTGGAAAGTGGAAAGTCAGGAAAATTGTTCGGATACCCATGGCCAGCTATTTCCATGAGGCCTGAAAACAGTAATTAAGTTTTCTGAACCCAAAAGGGACACAGAGGAGACAAGGCAGTTACAGAGAATGTAAATGAATTGTCTGAGTTCTTTATTGTAGAAGAAACTGTTGAGGTTCTTAAGCACGCTATTTTGGGAAGGTAGAGGGGAGGATAGGGTGTGACTTAACAAAGGATCTTTCTGAAATCAAAGTTATCATAGAAGTGTTGTGGTATAAAAGACTGAACAAACAGAATTCACTGTGACTGAAGATAGTTATGAAACTTCTCTTAAGATTCCCTTTATGTCTGAAAACCAGAGGGTAACAAATTTGACAGTAATCTTAAGAAAAGACTGAGGTGAACAGCAATGTAACTAGACACTTGTAAAGATTTGTGGACACCTGGCTAAATTTGACTTATATTTGTGAAAAGCCAACATGGCTTGTGTGAAGTCCTGCTTCAGAAAATTCTTGAAGGTTTTTAAAGATTTCAGTAAATTTGGATATGGATCATGTGTCTAATAATAGTCTCTCACCAAGTGTTTTAAGAGAAATAAACATCCATAGGAAAGAAGAAACCATAAAAAAAAAAGGAATATCATAGTTGTGATAACACTGCTTCTGAATTCACTTGCATGCTTATGACACCACTGCTTATCTTTCTACCTTGTTTAGATGGAACTGCCCCTCCACATCTGTCTTTAATGCACATTTCAGAGGTACTGAAGTTTTATAATTTAAAAGGACTTTCAAGAGGCAGAAAAGATCCGTGCAAAAATCAGTGAAACCCAAAATATATGATACTTATTTTGAGACATTATTTTTTATTTATTAGGAAAGAATAAAATGTCAAATAAGCATAAAAAAAATGCATAAAGCAGTAATCATATAAAAGGTTTTAAGTTTCTGATAATTTCCAGATGAAAAGTACTTTTTAATCTTCTATTTCAGGTACATAGACATTTTTTGTTTCAGACAAAGGAGCTCTAGGTGAAGATAACATCTTTGCTACTCACAAATATTCTGGGTACATGGGCTATTCAAAGCACAGAGGTGATCAAAAAGTGATCAAAATAGATGGAGGCTGCATAACTTCTAAAAAGTAATTGTGGCATTACCACACAAATCTTGGCAATTTTGTCACTTAGTTGAACCACTCAGCTAATTATATGGGGAGGTAACATATCAGTATTGAGCAATAGCTATGCAGTGATACTGTAAAAAAACAACAATATAGCATAGAGGCTAACATGCTTGGGAAAGCCAGAGATGCTAAGAATCTGTATCCAAACATTAACATAAAGACTGATAAAATAATTAGTATGATATATGCAGAGTTAATAATGTAGTAGATTAAAGCCCTCTATTTTGTATTGTCTTTTGCCCTCTTTTGTCCTCATTTTTTTTTGTCTTCAAAACAGAAAAAAATGTCTGAATAGAGAATGGTGGTTTAAATAATTATTCCTAGCAGATAACAAAATTTTAGACAAAAGTAGTAAAAAAAAAATTAAACATTTGCTAGATATATACATATTCAGAATTTAAACTTTCCATTTATCTTGTATCATATGAATTCTGTGAGAATGTATGTGACAGTAAAATTCCCTATATTTTCTTTCTTCAGGTTCTTAGGCTGGTACTGACCATTTTGTATGCAACCAGTACCTTTTATACCCTATTCTGTCTGTTCTCTTTTTTCCTTGCTCTGCACATTCGCTCTCTCTTGGCATAGTGCCACCCACAGATTTGCATCCTTACTATTTGCAATGCCCAGCTTTGCCTGCAGTTTCTTGATTGCCCATCAATTAGTATGGGTGATCAGGTTTGTTCCTTGTCTTTGTTCCTGCTGTGTTTGCCTTAGGTTTGTGTCTCTATGCCTATTTAGTTTATGGCTTCCACCTATTCCTCAGTATCCCATTTGACAGGGTCCTTCATCAGACAATCGTAATGAAATAAATGTTCCCATAGTCCACATACATTTCTTGATTAGTGTGAGTGAACAGATTTTTTTCTCATTACTGCCTCTGTTATTTATCAATCCGAGTTTGTGTTTCTATGAGGCCACACCTCAACTAGTGTGTTCAGTTTTGGGCCTCTCACTACAACAAAGACATTGAGGTGCTGGACTGCATCTAAAGAAGAGCACAAAAGCTAGTGCGGGAGCAGCTGAGGAAACTGGTGTTGTTTAGCCTGAAGAAAAGGAGGCTCAGGGCAGACTTTACTGCTCTCTACAACTACCTAAAAGGAGATTATAGAGAGGTAGGTGTTGATTTATTCTCCCTAATAACAAGTGACAGGACAAGAGAAAACCGGCTCAAGTCATGATGGAGGAATTTTAGGTTGGATATTATGAAAATTTTTTTCACCAAAAGGTCTGCCAAGCACTAGAAGATCCCTGGAGGTATTTAAAAGACATATAGATGAGGCAGTTAGGGTCATGGTTTAGTGGTGGACTTGGCAGTGCTGGGTTAACCATTGGATTTAACAATCTTTTAAGGTTTTTCCACCCTAAATGATTCTATGATTTTATGATTTTACGATTATATGGTTCTGATTGCTTTGTTGTTTATGGCTTTCCCTCTTTTTTATTATCCTTTTTTGCATTGAAAATCTCCTTGACCAGGTACCCTAAAAGCAGCAGACACTCCGTCCTTCCACATATCCTTATTATAGTTACTTAAACCATTTGATTCCATCATGTCTTGCATCATGTCTTTCTATGAATCTGGGTTAAAAAACCTGCTTACTAGAATATTACTACACAGTGACAAAATTGGAGAAACTTTGTATTTCACAGCATATCCATTGCTTCAAATTTGATATGTCTTAATATTTTTGTATGATTAGGCTGAAGTAGAGCCTGGAATTTTGAGAGCCACTCAAAGCTTATTAAGGAACTCCCTTTGCAGTATCTGTTGCTCCATGTCAAGAAGGAATAAGAGATTTTAAGCAACATTTTAGGGTACACATTATAGATAGGATTGTGCTTTTCTTGGGATTACATATTGTTCAGCACTAGTCAAAAAAATAGACAGAAGCAGTTATAAATATCACTTGCAAAAATGTGACATACCCATACAATAACTTGTTGAAACTCTGTCGCTAGGAGGAACTGTTAACCATATGCATTCCTATACACATTTTCCCCAGTATGAAGGTGATCTCTTCAATCTCAGTGCATCTCATTTTACCACAGAAGGAATGGGTCAGCTCCTAAAATCTATATTGTCAAGAAGAAAGTGGCATGCAGGGAAATCTAGAGGTGTAAAGCATAGTAATATATAGATTTATATTTCTGGAAAAAGTGGTGATAGAAGAAAAAAAAATCTTATAGAAAGATGACTATACAAGATTTTATAGATATTTGTTTAAGAATATTTTAAAGAAAATATCAAGCATAAGAGACACTTTTTTTCCTTGTTAACATGTGCCCTTGTCTTTACATATTTAATCCTTTCTTTGTTTCAAAATAATACTTTGTGGTTATTACATACTGAAGGCTGATTAAAGCTGTTCATGATAAATAAGGAGCAGAGCAAATGACCTGTAATACATTTCAATTCCCTCAGCTGTAATTCATCAGTTCCTATTAATAGTATCTGGATGTCTTCTGCATGTAATTACATAGGGATACATGCAATTACAGGTTTTGATAGTGAAGAAATATTTTCAAAGGCAATATATGAAATGCCAGCCAAAGACTCTAGAATATTAACCTAATATTCCTTTATTTTCAGGAACTTTTGTGCTAGTTCATGTTGGCATAGCAGATTTTTACTTAAGAAAAATCTCTAGTGAATATAATACTTCTTTTGAGATAGTTCATAGTTTGAGGATACTTTCCAGATGCAGGAAAGTGTCATGAAAGAAGGAACTGAAGTAAAACTTCAGTGATCCTTACATGTTTTGTAAGGGAAATATGCTGCTGGAAAATCATAGCAATGTTAAAATAAGAAAACCCTGTGGGAGAAAAGCAAAACAAAGCAAACAAAACAAACAAAAATAAATACAAGGAAACCGACACACAATATTCTATTGTTAAAACAGGTATTTTGTTTAAGAGAAAATTTATTATTTCTGTAAAGGCTGGATTTCAAACTAAGAAGACAAATTACTTGATATGAACCTGCTTAAAACTAGCAAAACTCTGAAAGAGTGTAAGAAATTCAGAGAAACTGATCTAGTTCTTTATTCTCTTACTTATACTAGAGCAGGAGTCCTGAATACTGTATTAGTGTAAAAGTCACTAGTAGATATGGAGTGAGGTTTCTGCACAGCTGACTTTATCACATTAATGAGCTACATTTATCATTGTTTTAGAGTTATTAGTTCTATGAAAATACATTATTTAAATAATTAAAATCTCAATGAGACCAGAAGTTTTACTGAAACTCATATAAGCAATATGGGCATCAGTGTCTTTGCCTCTAAAGATACACTAATACATTATGTTGTTCTTGGATTTGATTCTATGCTTTAAGTTTTCATCTGCCATTTTGTGAAAGTTTAGATTTCCTAGTCTGGGCATTGCACTGGATTCAGAAACCTCCAGCTCTATTAGGGTCATTGGTATGATAGTATAATCAAGTCAGTTGTATTATGTTTGTTAGATATTTTCTAGTCTAAAGAAACTTCTGTTTAGATAGTTTCCTTTTAGTGCAGTAACAGGTGTCTTCTGTGTTGTAATTTCTTTATCCAAGAAAATTTAGCTTTCTTTCCCATTCTCTTCATTCAGTTTGTGACCACCACTGTCTACACAACTGACATCTCTTTGAACACAGTCTGTGAAGGCAGCAACTGATTAAAGAAAAGGCAGCAATAGTGGAATTACATAAATGGTATTTATTAGATACCTGTGGACATTGCAGATCACCAAAAATTATTTAGCTACTTGCTCGAATTTCACTGTTTTTTTTTTTCCTCAGGAGAATGAAACTACAAAAAACAATATGCACAGAAGCTGAGACTTTACTTTTCTAACTTAGAAATATTGAAGTATAAAGTCATATGGAGTCTATATTCTTAATAGATGCATAAAATAGATGAAAACAGATGAAAATAGATGAATAAAATAAAAATCTCTAAAGGATGATTCACCTCATCATAAAGTGACATGTAGAAGTTAAGTAAACTGTCACCAAAAATGAGGTAACTGGTATTAGCTGTGGGTTTCATGGCAACATAAGTTAAGTAAGACTGTGTTGGCTTTGGTACCAATCTTCATCTGCCTCTGCTTATGTCCTTCCACTTTCTCCCTTGTAGTGGCACTAACAGTCCCATGGTTCTTTGCTGAATCAGACCTGTTTGTTAATATTCCTGAAAATGAAATCTATAGAAGTGCTTTTTCTTCACCTAAGTCAGGGGGTTGGTGCTGCACAGCTCCTCCCACTGAGACTGAGGAAGGGAAGACCACTTTTTGCAACAAGATGGTTGTACAGTGTGGGCAGGGAGAAGTGGGACTTCCTTTTTCAGCAGCAGCAGCCAAAACCCAGTTTTGGAACTGATCCATTTCACAGCACTCTTCATAAACTGTAGTGCTTGCAGAAATTATGGACCTGTAGAGAGAGAAGCCAGAAACAGCTGGAAATGAGGTGCCAGTGCCCAGGAGGAGCTATTTTCCAAGGCCTGATACAGATTGTATAATTACAGTGGTATATGTTGAGCCAACAAAAACAATTCTACCCTAAATGTCTTGCTTGATTTCGATAATGTGTAATAACTAAACGGTATTCCTGCTTAAAATGAAATGTCAAGAGTTGATCAGAATGAGAAGAGAGATGACAACTCAGTTACCTGGTTAATGTAATTAACCACTAGTATTGGATGCACAGGTTAGCACAGAGAAATTTTCACTGCTTTTGCTCTGACAGATGAGTTCTATAGACAATCTTCTTGTCAGTCTTGTCTGGAAAATCATGCCTGCTACAATTAAAGTATGTAGAATAATCAACAATGAATTTTATTTTATGTTGTAAAGTCAGAATAAATTACAGAGCCAAAAATGCCTATTTCAATTTCTAATAGTCCACACTTTAAAAAGATTGATGTAAAAATTTTCATTAATAGCTACTATTAATAATGTATTCTTTTAAAACAAGCAATTAATTTGTTTATTTTTATACATTTGGGACAACAAAATCCAGAAAACTAAAAATAAAATTATTTTCTCAACTTTATTTTGTAATGTATATTTAGAGGCTGAAGAGTAGTATCGAGAGATTGACAACACACCTCACCTTATACAGGGCGAGGTAATTATCCCTTGTCGATTAGATACTAAATCACTGAGCTACAAGCAGCTGGTGATGCATAACCATCATAATAATTTCAGACTGTTGTACCATTTCTCCTAGTTTTATTTAGCAGTTTTAAAGGCAGGATAAGATATTTTTATGGCAGGAGATTTAGTGAACATGTGGAAATAAAAAAAAAAAAATGTAGATGAAAGGGTACTATAATTTTAAACTGAGATGATGGTTATGCACCACCAGCTGTTTATAGTTCAGTGATTGAGAATCTAATTGACAAGGAATAACTGCTGCCTCTCTAAACAGGGTGAAGAGTGCTTTTGCTGTGATAAGGTTGGAGAATGGCCACATTAGGAAGGACTTAAATGTTTGACAGAAATAAATGTGTCTTTTCCTTCTGTTTAATAGCTTTAAAATTTGAGGCTTAGTTCTGTTCTCGATTGTATCTGTATATATCTGCTGATGTCAGTGTGGTTTGCCTTTGCATAATGGAACCTAGAGAAGAGAACTGACTTTTCATGCACGACTGAAGTAAATGCTACACTCATGATATATTTGCATGGTAGTCTAACATCCCAATCAACTACAGACCTTATTTGTAACTATGTTTAAACCAGAGAAATTCTGCCTAAATCAATGCAAAGACAGAGGTGTCTGCAATATTATGTGACAAAGTCTTTTCCTGTTCAGTAACAAGAGATTCTGGTTGATACTTGACAACAAATCTCTCAAGGAAGTCAGGCTGCTGTTGAAAGAAAATACCACTGCATCATCTGACAGCACAATTTGAATACTCATTGAACTAAGGTCCTAGGAGCATTTAAATATTTGTCTAGATATGACATTTGGGAATGACATAAAAACCAAAGTGAAAATTCCTGTGACAGTAAGGAAAAATACCTTAAAATTATTTTTGGGTGTTTGTAGAAAAATTACATATTTCATAAAGGCCACTACCATTTTGCAGTCCTGAAAGAGCTATGTAACAGTATTTCATGTCTTTGTGTCTATCTGACTTCCCTTTGAAAAACTTTACAGTGGGAGAAAAGTATGAAAATAATAAATTCCTACAAGCTTCATAGAAGTATATGGCCAAGTGAGGAGAAAGACCTGCAGTGATGGGTTTTATAGTTTGTCAGAAATTTTACTTGAAAGACATCACTGGAGGGCCTAATTTCAATTTCACTTATTTTCAAATTATAGTTTTTGAAGATTTAATCCTATCACAGAGTAATAATCCCTGTCTTGTCTGATGTATAGAGCTGTCAAATAGGTGGGAATATTACATAGGATATGCTGCAGTTCTTTCATTGCTGATTTTTCCAGTGTTTACCAGTCAGCCCTTAGTCCTTGTTTTGCAAACCTTTTCCTTCATAACTGAAGTTGTCCTTCTATAGAGAATTTTTCTTGTCCTACAGGTTTTTTCTGTCATTTCCTCTAGCTACATTCACAACTGTGCCATGTAGAGCAATATTCCTGGTCTTTGATACTAAGCATATAGCCTCTTACTTCTTCACATAGGAGTGGAACCTTAGGCTAATTTTCCATCAGGCAACTAAATATCTTTTTTGACATCACCACATTCCAGTTATTTGCTTCCCATTGATTAAGTGCCCCAGATTATTTTTCTCTCTCTTTGGTTTATTACATTTCTCAAGCAAACAGATTTTTATCAAGTTCAAGACATGTTTTTCCCTTCAAAACCAGAATGCAGAATAGATAAATGTGTCAGAAACTCTGAAAAACAGATAGAATGAGAGAGTCTCATAACAGAGTTTTCTACAGTAAAGGTACAAGTCTACCTCTACCTTTGCAATGAAAGGTGCTTCTTTGGAAATTAAAGGAAATAAGATAATTAATTTCTTCAGGAAGCCACATGGTTTTCAACTCCAAGTGTAACATACGTATCTGTGAGCTTGCTTTCATTAATATATACAGCACCATATGTGTATGTGCACTATATACAATGACCTTAAAACATATGTAATCTTATCCATAAAGGTCTATATGAAAAAATGAATCCCTACTAAAATAAAATCCGATATGAACTCCTCTTTCTGAGGGAAGGATGAAGGAAAACTAACACACAAGGTGATAGTCATGCCATTTTATTCACTTAAGCATTTAGATTGCAATGTAAGAACCTATACAGACTCTTCATAATTGCCATAAGTATTCCTTATGATTATCCTAATTATCTCACTGTTTCCAAACTTCAGGCCACAAGTTTAATTCTAAATAAGAGAGATCAGTGACCTAACACTCACTTGTTTGAAATCTCTGATGCAGTAGCAGTTGCTCATCACAGTTTCATTACTAAAGGCTTATTAGAAAAAGGACTATGTGATGAAAAATAATAAAGTGAAGCCATTGACTCTCTTTTGTTATCTAAACTCTTGTATCATCAGTTATAAAAATCTGTTGAATTTTTAACTAAGAGCTAGATCCCTAGCTCAATCCAGGAGGTCTTTCATGGAGATGAGGAAGAATGGTGAATCAAACTCTGGGGAGAGATTCAACGCTACATTGCACAGATCACTTGGCTTATCAACTGTAAAGAATAATGCAAACTGAAAGTGTTGTGGTCAATGCAAAACTGCTAGATTAATAATCAGAAGGAGATCTGGTCTTCTGTGTAATATCTGGTATTTAATCACAAAGCAGAGACAAATGTGGTTCAAGTCCATTTTCAAGCTCTAGCAATTCAAATGTAATGCTCTTATTTCCCAGGAGGGTCTTCTGATCACTCAGTTACTAGCTAAAATGAGACCTGTGGTCCTTCCAACATCTGTGTTAAAATATTGAGCCCTTCTTTGTAGGGAATTTCAGAATTTTCTCTGCTGTGTACCTCAGGTAACTGGAAGCATTAGGCATTTGGTTCTCATCCAGAAACCTTAAATTTGGAGACAGGCAAGAATTCAAATGCCTTTGAGTGTGTTTAGTGTTTTCATTCACCTACTCCTGCTTACTAGAAGAGACTTTGGACAGATACCACAGACTGAGGTAGCTTTTTAACCAAAAATCTTTCAAAAACATTTTTTCAAATAATGGCTTAAATCTATTGTCTGACTAATCTGTCCTGTGATAGGACAAGAGGTACTAGTAGCAAGGCAAAACACAGTAAGTTCCACCTCAACATGTGGAAAAACTTTCTCATTGTGAGAGTGACAGAGCCCTGGAACAGGCTGCCCAGAGGGATTGTGGAGTCTCCTTCTCTAGAGACTTTCAAGACCCATCTGGATCTGTTCCTGTGTGGCCTATTCTAGGTGTACCTGCATTGGCAGGGGGATTGGACTCGATGATCTCCAGAGGTCCCTTCCAAGCCCTACCATTCTATGACTATGATCATTGCTGAATTCTGCAATCGCTACTGTAATATTTTACAATTTGTTGTTGTAATATTTGCAAATTAACTTCTTAATTAATCATGAGGGTTTTTTGTAAAATGAGGCTGCAGATAGGGTATTGTGAAGTTATATATAAATAAGACTTCTAAAACTTTTTTTATAAAAAAAATAAACAATTACATTGAAACTCAAAAACGATTCTACTTTCATCTTTATAAGACATTTCTGTTCATCTTAGATAAAGTGTGATTCAATCTTAATCTGCATTTTTGGTCTACTCAGTATCATTTGTGAGCTTAAAATGTTTATTTTCCTTCCAGAATACATTTTTAGAGAACAAGTAACTTTTCTGGCTTTCTTTTGCCTTCTAGCTGACAAGTCTACAAGGACATACATTGATATACGATGTTAGCTGTCACATTCTTACTGTTACCCTAATGAAGAATCTAGTGGATGGTGATTCTGACCCAGCTGCAAGATGTTGATGCTTCTTTAAGACATTTTTCTACCTTATTGTTTTGGGAAATCATTGGTTTTTAGATCTGGACAGCCTACAGTGCACTGCAAAATGTCTGCATGAAATCAAAGGACCTATCAAAATGAAGCCGACCTACTGAGATAAATTTATTAAATACACCTTTTTCACAAGATGTTTCTGTGAGATTTTGTCATCCTTTCCCATTTGCATTATACAAAAACACACAGCATTGTAAGTAAAACCTTTAGAAGGTAATCAGATAGGTATTTCAGAAGTCACTATTTTATTTCCTATTCAGAAAACATAATAAAAGTGCATTGGGGAGAAACACTGAAGCTGAAGAACATACAAGGGAAAAGAAAACCCAGAATACATAATAATTTTGTTGTCTCCTAAGCCAGCATGAATGTCACAAAAAGATGTACTCTGATTTATTCTTCTCTGAATATAAAAGCATTCCTTCTGAACACTGCTAGGGGAACACAGAAAGGTATGAAGTGGCTAACTTACTTTGCCACCCATGAGAAAAATGTGAGACAGAAGAGGTAAAAGACTGCCACTGCTGCCTCTCTACATACTTTCAAAAACTATTCATGCCTCACACTGCAGTACTCATTCTCCATACTCCAGAGAATTCCATTGAACAGTGGTGGTCTCAGTCAAGCTCTGTTGTTTCCAGCTTCATAGCTTATTAACCTGCCAGAGGACCCAATTGGCTTTGCTTAGATTTATCATCCCTCATATTTCACCCTTTCAGAATGGAAATTATTTTACACATCAGTAAAAGTTTTATGCATCTAACATAATAACTGCATCTAAAATAAATTCTGCATCAAATATGGGGGAAAACTCAATCAGTCATCCTGTTGATATGTACTTTATGTAACTGTGGATTTCCTGAAATTCTATTAAAACTGTTTAGTAACTCTAAATTTGCCTAAAATTGCAAGTCTGTATGTAACAAGTTGACAATTCTGGGTCAGTAGGCTGGTTCACACCTGATCTGAACTGACGTCAGAAATATGGTGCTCTTTCCCACAGAACCCCTGAGAATCTTAGGTAGTAGCAGCCTAATGTGTGCACCACTGAGCTTCACACAGAGGCAGCAGATTGGCCACTGGCATTGTTCTTTGATTATAGAGAGAAGATGACAATGATGCTGTACACATAATCATAGAAGAACAGATTAATTGAGTTTTATGGGAGAAATGGAAATCATCTAGTCCAAATCCCTTGCTCAGGGCAGGGTTACCTAGACCAAGCTGCCCAGGACAACATCCAGGGTTTTGATCATCTCCAGGAATGGGGACTCCACAACTTCTCTTGAGAAACCTGTTCCAGTATTTGATCATCCTCATGGTAAGAAAAAAAAAAGGTGTTTCTTTGTTTAAGTGGAATCTCCTGTATTTCAGTTTGTGCCTGTTGCCTTTTGTCCATTTACTGGATATCATTGAAGAAAGTATCCATTTTCTTAACTCCTTCTCTATTTTCTTAACTCCTTTCTCCCTCTCCATTATGTATTTATACACTGTAAAAAGATGCCCCTGGGTGTTCTTTCCAGCTTTACCTTTTAACATGAAGGGAGCAACAATTCCAGCTCTCTCAGACTCTCCTTCTATGAAAGATGCTCCAGCCTCTTAATCATCTTTGTGGCCTTTCACTGGACTTACTCCAGGAAAAACATGTATTTCCTGTACTGAGGAGCCTAGAACTGGACACAGCGCTCCAGATGTGTCTATTGCTGAGTAGAGGGTAAAGATAATCTTCCTCAAAATGCAGGCAATGCTTTTTCTAATGCAGCATAGCATGCCATTGGCTTTTGCTGCAAGGACACTTCGCCAGCTCGTATTTGACTCATCCATCAGGACTTTAAGGGTATTCTCTGCAAAGCTTCTTTCCAATCAGCTGGGCCCCAGCCTGTACTGATGTTCTGGTTTATACATCATCAGGTTCAAATAGGCATTTCCCTTTTCTGAACTTTATGAGATTCCTATTTGTCCTGTTTACAGACAGCATTTTTTGTGCTTTTGAAGACTTACCATGCTACAGAAACCAATCAAGAGGATTATTTAATTTCAAATATTGAAACAATCATTAAAGCAGTCACATTCCTTGCACAATGGACTACTGAGAGATGCATCACTTTGCTGCTACTCTCAAAGTCTCATATGCTTAAAATCATCAGTGTTTTCATGTACTGTGAGAGGTTTTTATATTTTGTTGATGGACATACAGTGTATAAAATATACTCTAAAATCTGGTTGATTACTTTAGTCTAGGATGGTACAGGTATGTGAACACTGAAGAATAACTGACAAACTATATCCTAAGATTAGTGATGTAAATCAAAGTAGTAACTTTGTCTGACATACAAGAAAAAAAACAAGACAACTTCTTTAATTAGAGCCTGAAAGCCTGATAAAAATATCAAGATTAAACCATGGAGTTTAAACTTAAAAATTATAGGCCCTGGTAAAGAATACTGAATCATCTCTATTGTTCTGACTCAAAACTGTAAGTCGTCATGAATTTACAAAAATAAAGCTATTTTATATTTTTATCAACCTGCCATAATTTACATGAACTGCACATATTGGGAAATATTGTAAAATTTAATTTCCAAATAAATGGAAGGAAGAATGTCTACTAGATGTCAACAAAATAAACATAGCACTAGAATGAAAAGGACAAGTTACAAGTTTGGCTGCCACAGGGGCTTCCAAGAAACAGGAAAAAAACCAAAAATGAAACAAACAAACAAACAAATAGAAGTTCTATTTTGCAAAGGAAAAACATCACATAGTAAAATGGAATAATGAACTAAAGTCATTTGTTTGAGGTCTGAAATTGTCTTTGTTGTACACATACAATATAATAACTAAAGGTTTATGGTACTTTCTCATAAATAACAACCTCCATTTATTATCTATCTATAAAACTGTCATAAAAAGTGCATGTCATTCATGTTATGCAGCTTCCTTACAAAATCATTAAGGTTGCAATTGAAAAACAATGCTCATAATGTCTAAGACACAATATTTTGGCAAATGCTTTACATTAAAACATATTAATTAATATGAGCTATTCTATTCTGATTGACATTTTATTAAGCTTGAATAATAGCTAAAATAATGAGATGTACATAGAAAATAATTTTGTAAACAATGAAATAATATTTTTTCAAGATTTAGGGTTAATCCTTTCTCTATATACCCAGTTTTCAAGCTGAAGTCAATGGGGTGGCAAGAAAGGCTATGAAATTGTTATGTTACATTGATACTAAGGTTGACTTAAGACATTTTGGTTTTTAATTTACAGATACTACAGAAAATATATACATCAAAGAAAAAGGATTTGCCCTAAATTATTATCACTAGACATTCAAGAAAAGAGAAGTACCCAATAAACATATTACCAGTTTTGTGTAACAATGTGAGATTATTAGAATTAAGATTAGATTAAGAATTCAACCTAACTGTTTTGAAATTTTTATTGATGACCTGGACGTGGGGATTGAGAGCACTCTCAGTAAATTTGCAGACAACACCAAATTGTGTGGGAGTGTTGATCTGCTCGAGGACAGGAATGCTCTACAGAGGGACCTGGACAGGTTGGATCAATAGGCTGAGGCAAATAATATGAGGTACAACAAGGCCAACTGCCGGGTCCTGCATTTTGGTCACAACACCCCAGGCAACACTACAAGCTTGGGGATGAGTGTCTGGAAAGCTGCCCAGCAGAAAAGGACCTGGGGGTGCTGGTGGACAGCCAGCTTAATATGAGTCAGCAGTGTGCCCCGGCAGCCAAGAAGGCCAGCAGGATCCTGGCTTGTATCAGGAATAGTGTGGTCAGCAGGAGAAGGGAAGTTATCATGCCCTT
>JAAGNO010017939.1:8527-22236 GCA_033439905.1 Ceryle rudis
GTTTGGATTAAAGAGAAATATAGATGGATTCCACTAAGAGGGTTTTTTGTTTTCCTTAAGAGCAGACTCTGTGGCCTAATAGGTAGTATTCTTGTTTTCTGCCAGAAATAGAAAAGAAAAATAATCTATATAATTAATTCATTATAATTAGTTGAACTATTATAAGACACTAGCATCCTATTATTCTGTATAAATAAAATATAGATAAGATCATGAGAAGTCCAGTTAGCTGTTTGGCAATTTTAACAGTAAGCAAAGACCTTGTGCAGAAAGATTGAAGTAAGTTTGTAAACTACTTCCATATAAAATACTTCGTTATTCCTCAAGTGTTGCATTGCTGCTTGGAAAGCAGCAGTCAATACTAAAGTAAGGAGTCATTTGATTATAGCCTCCGGACTACCTTGAACTTAACTTACTGATGCTGTACATTCAAGGGTATTTATAATTTAGCAGGGAAGAAAGAGTAAATGTTAACTAAATAGAGTAAGACACATTAGGGTTCCATGTTGTACCAGTGCATGCCTTAGTAATACATATGTACATGAGCTAGTTAGAAAGTCCATGTTTTAGAGTTTATTTAGGTAAAGAAAGAGATGTTTTTTTCTGAAGAGAGATTTATGGCATCATCCTTTATTTTGTGTCTGCTAAACCCAAAAGGCTTTCCAGGTAGCACTGGAAATGGCAGGAAGAATGGCAGATGGGAAGAAGTAAAAATTTAGACAATCAGTAAAAGATTTTTTTGTTCTTTATTATTCACTACTAAAGGGTGGTAAAGTAGAAATGGCTGCTTTAACTTCAAGATATTAAAGGATTTTCATTTAGGCAGATTTGCCTTCCAACATATTGTTGGAAGAAAGTGCTGCATAAGTTTACTGTTGATCTCACTGCTTGAGTTCCTCATACAGTAAGTATAAACAACAAAATTGTGTAATCATAGCATATTAAATATGAGCCTACAAGAAGTAGCTTTTACTTCTTTTGCTTTGTCAAATGACAACTTGTAAAGCAGTGCTCCAGGTTTTCACTTAAAATACAGTCTATTCATAGATTCCACAGAGTTTAAGAGCTGGGTCTCAAACACTACTACTATACCAAAAAAAGTATGTGAAACACTGTGCTAGGTATAGCTAGGAAATTTTCTTTGCCATGGAAATATGACGTATTTTATTTGTTTCACAGAGGCGTATGTGATTTTTATGTGTGATTTGTTTCATGGCAACGTGTATGATTTTCCTGTTAGGAAGAGCAGGAAGGAAGACCCAACCAACGTTTCAACTAAGATGATGACTTTTAAATTATAGAAGTTCTTCAGTCTGGCTTCACTCTACTAAGAGAATGAAAAATTCCTCTGGAAGAAAATATTTTATGAGATGAGTTTGCTGAACATGCAAAAGAAGACTTGTTCCACTGAAAAAAAAAAATGGCTTTTTGGAGTATTAAACTCCTCAGGAAATGTATTACTTGTTTTAATAGTACCAGGGGCAAACTTTCATCGTGGGTACTTCCTTTAGTCACCTACACTTGGTCAAATTACTAGTTATAGAGTCTTATTGCCAGAGCAAATTTAGTGCAGAGGAACAAGAGTACTTGAGAAAGACTGACAGAGAAGCTTCTGTGTGTGTGTGTATGTGAGTGTATATAGATATAAATAAATACATGTATAAAAACCTAATAATGCCTACTGGAAAAAACTTGTTTAGGTCAGTAATCTGTAGCTCCAATCTTTCTTAAAAACAAGCAACTGTGTGTCCATATCCTATGTCATGTGCATGTTATTCAACCTTTTTTCATTGATAGTAATACAATTACTGAACTTACAAACATGGAAGCAGAAAAGTCTGTTGCATTTTAGCATTGTGGGAAGTGACCGGTATGGGGGCGGGGGAAGCTCTGAAAATTTTTTTCTTATTTTCTTCAAACCCTCCTTGTCTTTAATCATTTCACCCCCATGCTAGCTAATTCCCTAAATCAGAGGAATGCTTACGTGCACCTCTTAACTGGTTATTTGAACATTTTTGTTCTTAGGCTCTGGAAGTGTGATTAAAAAAAAAAAGAGAGAAGTAAAAACAAAGGTCTCCAGACAGGAATTCAAACCTTGAGATCTTTCTTTATCTCAGATGTTTCTTTCTGTTCCATTTTTCATAGGAGTGGGTTTTATATCACTTGTACCTAGCTGGCCGCAAACTTGTTCTGTCAATTTTAACCCATTTCATATTAAAGATTAATTAGCAAAATTTGTATTTTCATTAACTGTTGTGGAAGCTTTGAGGGAAATCCTAGCATGTGTACATAATTGCAATACATAGACTACAAAAACTTAAAGCAGATAGATAAGGTAGCAGTAGCATCCAACAGAAAACATCCTGATTTGGGAGGATGATTTCACTGTTCTACTTCCTTTCCCAGAGACTCTGGAACAGTTTCCTGATAATGAGCTAACACTAAGTTAGAAAAAGTAGAAGAATGGGCTTTGATCCAGGGTAGATTTTGACCTTGCATCTGAAGAGTGTTTTACATATTTTTGTGATACTGGATATCACAAGTATTTAGTTATAAAGTTTTGAAAGTGAATTTTGCAGAGATTATTTTTTTTCAAAAGCATTCACAGTGTTCCTTTTCTTCTTCTGGGTTGTGGTTCATCTCTGACTAATAGTGAAATGATGACAGCCTTCATTGCAGTTTTAGTTTTTATCTGAAGAATAAAAAAACCCACCCAACCAAAACTTGCGTCTTTCTCCCAGATTTAAAACATTGGAGGGTTTTTTTCTGTGAGAAGGCCTTCAGTGGGAAGAGCTGGTGAATAGCTTCTTTTTATCCTGTTTGCAGATGTTTTTGAAGGAGAGAACAGTTTCTTATACTACTAAAATTTCTGTTGCTCTTTTCACTGATTTGGCCTCGGTTACTATAACCAGCTCCTGGTTATCATAGATAGTTTGAAAAAGTTAAAATAATTATGTTACTAACAATATACAAAGAGTAATTAAAAAAATATATTTCAACTAAGTGGAAAGTTTCCTACTGATTTAGTATTTTACCAATACTTGCAGTATTTGACAGAATTTTTAATTATTTTGGCACATGAAAAATAATATGTAAAAACCTGTCGCATAACAGATTTTGTTTATAAAATTAGAAATATTTTTATTATTTCAATTACATTTTTTATATTTTCTAGAGTTCAAAAGGGGTTCACTTCAAAAATTATTTTTGAGAAAAAAAACCCAACTTTTTCATTACATTTTATTGTATAAGATCTTGATTTACTGAAAACCTTTCTTTTTCTTTCCCCAAAAATTACATGAAGAGTCTTGACTAAAGTATAAGGTGCTTTGTATTTGTTTGAGATTAGGGGACTGCCAGAAAGAAAGCTTGGCTTCCAGAGGATTTTGTACTTGAACTCGATATAACTGAGAATGATTGTGCAAACTGAGTTTTTTTTAATGATGGATTATTTCTATAGTGTTCATAGACTAAAAATTCCTAGTCATCATAAAAAATTCTGATAAACCTGATAATAAAATATGAGCACAAGAGTTACCCCTAAATTATTTCCCATTGGGTGGCTTATGCTTGTGAATTCACTGAAGCAAAAATACACTTTGATTTAGTCACTTAGTGAAGATCAACATCTCATATATGACCTCAGTGACTCAACGGTTTTGAAGTCATCCACAACATTTGATGGAGATGTCAGTTACGATTCTCGTTATAAATTCAAGTAACGTAGGTCAGAAAGCATTGCAGTGTTGTGGTACTCTGCAGGGCATAGTTTGGCTCATATCGTTCCAGAAATTTATTCCGATTTTAGAATACCTAGAATATAATATTGGTTTTGTCAAAAGGTTTTAAAAATAACAAAATTAGTGAAGAAATTAATGGAATTTCATTATGAGACTGGCTAAGAATAAAACAAGGAGCAGGAAACAGGTGAGCATAAATGCACAATATATTCAGGGACATTCTGGTCACCATTTCTAAATCCATTCAGAATGTCTTATGAGAGGATTCAAAAGCCCTTGCCTTGGAAAATATCTGCTTGCTTCAAATATGGCAGCTGCTTCTGTGAAAATATTCTTAATGAACTGATATCTGTCATTACCTGCTAGAGGCATGATCAGTGAAGGCTTTGCTAAATAGGGACACGTAGCTGGTAGTTGATTCTCTTATCTGTATTTTCTAAAGTCTGATTATGCATTATGGGAATGTTTGATGTTCCATTTGCCAGTTAGGAGTACCTGGAAATGAAATGTTGTTGTTCAGTAGGAAACCTTCGAGACAAAATATAAGAGGAAAGCTCACATCTGAATGACAGATCTTATTCCAGGCAAGGTATAGTAGTGGCAGATCATGCACATCCAGGAAGGTGGTGGAGTCACCATCCCTGGAGGTGTTTAAGCAAAGGCTGGATGTGGCACTTAGTGCTGTGGTCTAGCCAGTGTGGTGGTGGTAGGACATAGGCTGGACTTGATGATCTCAGAAGTCTTTTCCAGCCTCAATAATTCTGTGAAATTTTCTTGGTTGTTGCAAAGTAGACCAGAATCAGTCCCATTATTCCTAGTGATTCTTGCTCTGCTCTGCACAAAAGTTTTGGCAGGTGGATTTCTCACATTAGTCCATCCAAAATGTTGCTTATATGTTTCAAACTCAAAAAGGAGTCTAAACAAAGTGGAAATACCTGGACAGTTTTAAAAAAAGCTGCAAGTGAGAATAGTTGGAGGTCAAAGAATGCTGAAGTGGCAGGTTCTTGAATCTAGTTCCCAGCTCTTAACATAGTATAATTTTAAGTATTCATATGTTTGTTACGTTTATAACATATATAAACAAAACTGTTTTAGAGGAGAAGACATCTAAACTGAGATTTGATATCTCCTTTATTGTTAGTAACTGAGGAAGCTGTTAAGTCCTTACCTTTTTTTATGATGATTTATTTAATTATTTCTCTTTAATTTGTAACTACCATTTTGGATACCACCTCTGCAGTCTCTGGCAATATAGTGAAAACTGAAATTGATGATGGCAATATATTGGCAACTTTTAATCGATTTGATTATGTTTTCTGATTGTTTCTTAGAGTAGGTATAAGATGTATACTGTTGAGATGATGAGGATAATCTGAAAGAATCTCCTCTTTAGTCCTGCTTAGAGAAGCAAAACAGATAGGAGTTGTCAAAGAGGATGTATGAAGAGCATCCTGAAAGGGCAGTGCATTTTCCCTGGCTTTAGCAACACTTGGCAGCTAAGGAAAAACTCAAAGACAGTTAAGATGTGCAGAGATTTTACCTAGCTGCCTTCTTGATAATACTGCAAACTGGATTTTTCCTGAATTAATGATAGGAGCATTAATCATGACTATTTAAAGCTGCTGGGAAACGTGAAAGCATATAATTTTAAAACGTGAGTAACTTCAGATATAAGGGAAGAAACCAATGACTTAAGAGTCCCAGGCAGCAAGTCAGCCAGTGAGGAAACCTTTTTTCTGTGGAATTTCTGTTGCAATCACAAAGGTGTCTCCATGAACTCTCACACCTCTTCCATAGTGTTGAGATCATAAATGGCACTGTCTTCTGCAGTCTATTCTTTTGTGTTCTTTCACCTTTTGCTTTCATGCCATAGCAATGCAGCAGCTGTTGCCTCCTGCCGCCCCGTCAGCCTGCCCTCGGTCACTCAGCGCTATCCAAACTCTTCAAAATCTGTCTTGCCCAGGCAGAAAACTGGAGGCCAAGTTATTGCAAGCTGTTGAGCTGCCTTTGTTTGGGTTGTTCTGTTCAGGCTCTCCACATCTACTTATTCTTTTCCTTAAGCCATACTCAGAGCTGTGATGTTTCACCAGTGTTTGTTCACAGTGCAGCACCTATTTGACCCTATAGTCATAAACTGTCGATCATGACTGCCACAGAAAATAATGTGAGTGTTTTTAAAAGAGGGGTACAGAAAGGGCTGTCATACAAAGCATGAGTCAGAAAAGGCTTTGCCACGACTGCTCGGCAAGGAGAGCTATATGCTAAAATGTTGTGGTTAACTAGAGGTAGTGCTTACTTCTGGAAGATTATTTCCAGGAGTAAGTTTTAGATAAAAATCACGACCACAGCTGTTTACAAAGCATGTCAAAAGCTGCCCTGTGCTGTCTGCATCACTATTGTGTATGACAACTCCTGGCTTGTAACACCCACCCTGGCCCTCTGTGTAGAAGAAATGTTTATTACTACTACCACCAGCCAGGCTTCACTTGAAAACGTTTGACACTGGTGTAATATGTCCTTCAGCTTGTAAAGCTGCTCCCTGTCATGCGGTCATAAAATAATTCAGGGTTGGAGGGAGCTCAGGAGCTCCCGAGTCAACCAGCTGGGTGCCAGGAACCTCCATGGATGGACACTGCATAGACTTGCTGAGCAGGCTGGTTCACCATCCAGCTGTCCTCATGGGAAAAATGTTTTCCTCATATCCAGTATCCTCATATCATAGCAAGTGTGAAACTCTTGTTTCAAATACTGTCTGTTTTGTCTTTTCCTCCTGCCGTGAGCCACTGGCTCCTGTCTTCTCAATAACCTCCTCGGGGTTAGAGATAATCTGATTTTTATTTTATTTTTCTTAAGTCACTATTAAGCTCTTTGCATGTGTCATTCTGAAAATCCTTTGCTATTGCTGAGTTTAATTTCTTATTCTTCTATAGATTATAAGAAGTTACATTGCATTGTATGATTTTGGATAACCATGTATCTTTTTGAAGTGGCAAGTTTATGGGATTTTTCTGACAATTTGTGTCCTTTACTCTAGAAAAAAAAGACATATATAGGGGATTTTGAAATCTAAAAATCTAGTAGTAAAAATATATATATTTGTGTTTATGTACATGCTTACCTTTAAGCACACGTTTGCATCCCTTTAAGCTACAGTGTGCAAATGTGTTTACAACCCACCTAAATATATTAATAGAGAGAGACTTAAAAATATTTTGCTTTCTGGATGAGGAGTTGCAAGAATAATTGAAACAGTTTTCTCAACTACTTGAAGAACTTCCTTTTAACTGGGACACAATTAGGATGTATTATTGATGCCATGCAATATGTCAGTTGCTGAAGACTTTAATCCCCTTCTTCAATCCTTCTGAAGCAAAGGAAAGTGATAAGGCTCACACTGCAGCAGTCACATACGTGTACAAGCCAGCGCTTGAGCGGCTTGGGTTTGGCAGCTTGCTGCCTACCTGCAGCCACTGCCAGATACATGAAACAGATCCCTCGACGTGGGTGAGAGCAGTGAGCACTCTGATAGGCATTTTGTGGGTGGAGGGCTTAATTGTGTCTTAACACTGCTACTCACATTAGTCAGTTTTAAGCATCTGCCATTGCTCACTATGAACAACTGGATGCATTATCCCTCGTGTTGTCAAAAAGCCTCTGTAGGATCAAAGGAAGAGTATAGCTGCTTATAATCACCATGTTTACTTTTCTTTCTCTGCCACCATAATCTGGTTTTCTCTCTGAGCATTTCTCCAGCCTAGACTTGACTGCTGTAGTCATTACGGTGAGCAAACATGCACTGGCTGTGTCAGTCTCTGACAGACGAGAATATTCTGTCACAAGGTGAGGGGGATCCCAGTGCATCTGTAGAGGTACAGGACAGCACACACAGAGCCGGATCTCTGTCTCCAATTTCCAGTGGCTCATAGGGCAGGAAGGGAAAATCAGCAGAACAAGTAATGGACGCAGAAGTACATAGTCCCTTAATCCTCCACCTGTGTGGGAGCTTTGAGGTGATGGCTTCAAAGGGAAACAGATTGACACAGTGCTCTGCGGAGAAGGACACTTCTCTGACACCCTCTTGCAGTCTCTGTCCTTGTCACATCCTTCCCTGGTCACTGGCTTTTGAGGAGAAGCCAGGTCAAGGATTTGGAGCTTGGAACAAAAAGGAGGCAATACGTAACTATGTAGTTTTGTGCCTGCAGAGTCTTCTTCAAAACTGTCGTACTTCAGTAGTAACACCGTGTCCCTTGTCACATCTTTCTGCAGCTAAGTCCTTTTCCTTATCCTCTGTGTCCTCACCCTCCAGAACCTTCCCAGGAAGAATGACACATTTCTGTTTCAGTCTATGAAGAAAAGCAAGAAATATTTCAAGTTGTTAATGATCATTTTCTATGGTTCTTTTGTCGCTGCTAACACCATATTATAGTTAAAAAAAAAAAATCCATAAAAACATCCTGGTTAAAACACTTAACAGTCAAAACAGAGATGGCACTTAATTATAATATTGCTTGACTTACGGTGAGTCCCTGACAATGTAGCCATTAACAATAACTGTCAAATATACTTCATCAGCTTTCATGTTAGCTCGAGATTTGACTGGAATGTTCAGTACTAGCAAGTAAGCAAGATACAGAATATATAAGCCTTGTCTGTGGGAGAAATTCCGGTGACAGGGCTTTGTTGATAATAGCAATGCAAGCTCTGAGATCAAATAAAATATCAGCTGGGAAATTAAGACATTATTATATTAGATGTTAGCCACGTTCTTAGGGATAACAACCCTCATCAGCTAAGGAATTATTAAGGCAGAATTAAAGAATGCTATTGCTTTATAAAACCATAGTATTTTTATGTAATAAACCTCTCAGAAACTGTCTTTATGGAGTCACATATTAAACAATATAAAGCACAGTGATTATGTATCTGATCCCATTCCTATTGCACTTAATGCTTTTTGAATTACTCTCTCTGTAGATGTGTATATCTTAAGAAACCGTGATAGATTTTGCAATAACTCATGCAGGAATCTTGCATCTAAATGTCCTTTCCTCTGCTTCCTCTGCTTCAGAGCACGAAGTAAGGCTGGACCAGGGCCTCGGGAGAGCTGGAAAGCTCAGCTGAGCATGGCCTTTGCATAAATAGTTCATATTATAAGAAGAATGAATGTTGAATGGAAGTTTCATTTTGGAAGATTTTTGATGCTGATGGTGGGACAAAAAGAGATGATAGCAAAGACATTTTTAGAGGGCAGAACGGTGGTTACAAAGTTTACAATTTAAAAAAAAAAAATAGGAAGATGTCAAAATCAGAGGGGGAAGTTGAAGAAATGTGCCAACAAGCAGTCAAAAATCACGATAGGAGAAAGCTGTGAGTCATCATTCTGGAGTAAGATAGTATACTATTCCCCTCCCCTTAATTCATACAGAATTGTGGAGCTTACATACAAAGTGAGCAGGGGAATAATGCTTTCTGTGAGAAATCTGTGGTATGAGAGCTCTCCAGGACGTGGCAAATAATTGATAGCCTGCAAGAATATACATGGAATCATAACCACTGAAAAAAAAACAACCCTAAATAAATCCTTCTGGAAAGAATGTTATTTAATTCAAATAATAATAATAATAAAAAAAGAGACAGATGTATATTTGTAATATTTTCCAGTCTTTAAGCTTTTGTGATTTATGCTTTGAAGCTTTTTCTTGCTGAAACGTGAAAGACTGGAAACTTTTCCCTGTACAAGGCAGAAAATGTTGCCAGTTTCTTTGTTCAACGGAAGAACAGTAGGTAACATTCAGACTTTATACAGTATTACAGTTATGTGGATTTTCATACCTAAATTTCAAATAGCTTCAAAACCATTAGATGAGAACAGTCAACAGTGCTGTCAACACAAAGGTATACAGACTAAATTATCAGCATCTTGCATGCCTTCATTGCTGGCTGACTTAGTATGATCCCGTTACCAAGAGTGGTCTGATCTCATTTCAGGTGTTGAATTTGCATCTCTCGGACCTGCAGTAGAAAGTACAGGAGCTGTGATTCTCAATAAGCATATTATATACATATTATGAATATTCCATGCAGAAGTAGTGCTAATGCAGCATTAATATTGTAAAATCAAATACTCAAAACAGGTCAGTCAAACAGGTTAAGCATTCGTCTCTTTCTTCTCACTAATGTTAACTATAAATAGTCAAACAATGTATAATATCATGCAATTATAATATATAACGGGCTACACCTATTTCACTTTGCACTCATTAAGATCCCTCTGCTGTGGACCTTCCATGAGTAGAAGAAAATGTATTTGTGAATCTCTGTTACAGTCAGAATCATTGAACAGTTCTTCCAAAGGCAGAATCGCTATCGAAACTATGAAATGCTTTGCGAACTTTTGCCAGCAGAAGTCAGCTTGCTCTGATTCCAGTTTGGAATGTGAATCTCTGCAATTAACCTTGACTCTGCCCTTACTGTAAACGATAGCAGATACAAACTTCTGCTCCGAAGCCCTTTTAAAAGGGAAATTCTACCCAGACAGATGCAAGTTGAAGGAAGAAAACTCGGTCTCTAGTAAAGGTGGCTGAGAATTAGAATAAACCATGGCATTTTATGTGAAGTAATGCATATATTCTTAAAAGATTGGAACTGAATTATCTGGGACAGGTTTATCTATTTCTTGTATTTGCATAGACTTCATTCATTCAGAGGTTAATATATTTGTATTATATTTTTTCATGTTAAACACAGAAATGGAAGAGACACTATTATCCTCGTGGTTTCAGAAGGAACAAGGATCTTGGCTCACCCAAGGTCAAAGAATAAATTTGTGAGCTGCGGCTTGCAGCATTTCAACTGTTAAATGATTCTGCCTTAGCACAAGGTGCAGCATATGGCAATGAATCTGTACGGTAGGGTTTTGCAAGTGATAAAACAGAGCAAACTCTTGAGAGAATTGGAAGTCTGATGCTGAGGCAGTCACAGATTTTGTGGAACATGCAGGCTTTTTTCATTCTTTTCAGGAATTAAATATGGAATGCCATATATAGTTCAGCACTTGTCACACATAAATTACACGTAAAAAGTATATTGAGAAATAATGCTTTTGCAGCTCTCTTGCCTTTTAACTTATGGGAATCCATATTTTATTAGAAATTTTGACACTGTGTATGGGGCTTTCCTGTAGTCCTCCTCTGTTGTTGTATATGGGACTTTGAGGATACATGACACCAATAAGAGCCTAAGTGGCAAAGGATACTGTTAAGGTGTGGCAGTGATCTTACAGTAGAGATGACTGTGCCTTCAACAGCACGGCTGAGTTTTTTGCATGGGGTCAAAAAGAATGCCTGCTTCCATGCTGTCATGTAATTTACTGAGGAAAAGAAGGGTTTATGTTCTATCCATTAGGCCACACTCACAAATGGCAGGTATTGAGAAAAAGGTGACGAACATCTCTAAATTTTCGGGTGAAAATAAGTCAGAGAATTATTTCCATTAAGTTTTTATTAGCATTTATCGATGGGTAAAAGCATGTGGAAAGCAATTGCTTGTCATACGTACCAGTGACAAGAAATTGGACTTTCCATATGTATTCAATAGCATGTTGTTACTTGCAGCAGTGCAGAGTGGGTCCATTTAGGAGAGGGGAGTGAGAAAAGTAAGGGAATGCTGAATGCCGTTTGGGTTTGTGGTGCTTATTGGGCTGGAAAGAAAAACTTCAGTAGAAAAATTAATTTACCCATTTATTCATATTGTTTTTCTTTACAGAGCAAGGCTTAAGTAATGCAATAGTATTGTAAGTGTTATAATTTCTCACTTGGCTCAGTTTTTGAATAGTCAATATTTATTCTCTGTGATTCATGTGACCATATTGAGATTTCTATTCAAGAGCCATTGAAATAAGCACCACAAGGGGAAAAGCTGCTATTTTTGGTTTATTGTTGTGCTTAGGCCACATGCACAATGCTTTTATTCAGACGTGAAATACCTCTCAAAGGTATTTCCATTAATTCAGAAAACATACGATGGAACTAGAGGATTATGATTGCTAATGATATCGTGTGTTTAGGTGCTCACAAAGTCTAACAGAATCTGGTTTAGTTGACTGTATTTTTTTCTCAGTAATATTGTTAGAAACATACATGGCTGTTACTCAAGGACCTTGCACCAGTGTTCTTCCTTTTATAATAAAGTCACAACAAAGAGGCAAGTTTCAGCTTATTTACACAGTAGAACCACCATATCCTTTAGAAGTAACAATCATGAGAAAAATGTGTCTACCCAATGCTTTTCAATCCTCTAAAGACTTATGTGTATGTTTCAGTGGGTCTTTCCACAGGTACAAAGCAGATGATGACAGCCTTAAAGAGTAAATTTTAAAGGGCAAGAGAAGAAAAAAAAAAAATCTAAACCTTAGTACCTGGAATATGGCATGTACTTCTTTTTCTAGTAAGAGATTAAATTTGACTGTGATGTGAGTGCTGGAAGAAACTTTGCTTCCATGGGTCACTAGCAGTCATTTTGTGTTTCATAATAGTAGCAACTGCATGTGATAAGCTTAGAAAAAGGAGCATTTAAGGCATGAGAAGTTTACATTCAAGTGGGGTGATGTGCAGTGAGTGAAGAGAGACAAATTTGTAGCAGGAATGAAAATAAGAAAGAATGAAGAGTATAACTGAAAATGGACTAAACGTGCAACACACACAGTGAATGGGGGCTTGTCTGTGGGAACCCAGACTTTTAAACAGACTTTGTCCCTTGTGAGTTTATCTTGTCCTTATGTTCTGGGAAGGTCTATCTTTCCATAATTTTTATTGAACAAAACAGTCTTCATCTAAACAGATCACTATATTATTTTCCAACCCTGTGCCCTGCAGTTGTATTTGTGTCAGTATAGGTTGTTTAATTTGAATGCTTGGTGGAATTCATGTTCTGCGGTCTTAACTCCTCATCTAGATTTTGCATTAATATCTATGGCAGTTTCTATTTTGATTTTTAGCTGAAATAGTTTCTCGGCTGTTCATTAAATGAGGATTTCTCTCCCTAGAGTATAGCCTTCAAGAGAATATAATTAAGGTGATTTACTTCACACGGAATATATGAATATATGTGAATAAAGAGAGATATTATAATTTTAGTCAGACTTTAGGTTACCTTGGGAAGTTTGTTTCAGCATGTAAATATACACATGCATGATTTTGTCTGTATCTTCCACTAGGGAGAAGGAATTTTATACTTCTATTTTCTACACATTGAATTTCTGCAGCTTTCTGTTCTATGAGAGCAAAAGTGCTTTGCAGTACTTGACACTACTGCCTTCTGCCTTATTTAAAGGCCCTTTTCAGTACATCTTGGGTAGAGAGAATCTCAGCTGTGCTATATGTGTTTAGACCAATGGCGAGGTTAAATCAAGGCAACAACAAGACCGTCAAAGTTTGCAGAGAGAGAGATTACATTTCTATCAATAAGAAGGTGTTTATTTTCTAAAAACACCAATGTGGAAGATTAGAAGATGAAAGAATGCTTAACTGTTTATATTTTAAGGTATTGGACACAAAGAATGGTGAAGTCCAATATATAAATAAAGATTTAAAGGATGTAAATGAACAAAGAAATGGAGTAAAGTTAATCAAGAAGTAGTTCTTTAAATATGCACCGTGCAAAGTAAACAAAAATGAAAGAAAGCATTGATCAGCATGTGTTGAAAGCTAGTGACAGGGATTAATCTCACTACACAAAAGACTTAAATCTTCACATAGTTGTTTGAGCAAGATGATATTGTCCGGTCTCTGAATTGCTTTTATCTTGCTAAAACATATTCTAAAGCATCTTTCAGAAGTAAGTGATAGCTATTCAGGACTGACAAAAGACCACAGCTGCATTAAACTCAAAGTCTTTGGGGGGGGGGGTAAAAAAAAAAGTTTTTAAAAAAATACGAAAAAAAAAGCAAAACCCCAAAAATTTAGCTCACTC
>JAAGNO010017940.1:0-44844 GCA_033439905.1 Ceryle rudis
CTTCCTTACATTATATAGTTATATATATACATATATATTTTCTTCCTTACGCTTATATATATATATGTATAATAATTTGTGTTCCTGGAAAACATATCTGTTGCAATTTTTCTGTTTCTACTAGTTCCTCTAGTAATGCAAATTATGACAATCACTACATTAACCTCTGCCTCCTGTCTGTGCCTTACTTTTAAGACTCCTAATTATGTAACACAGAATGATGACCTTTATCTTTGGCTGCAAACATTCTATGTAAATAAGCAGCGTTTCACCCCATCTGCAAGCTGCTGAAACACTGTACTGGTTATAGCTAAACTCTGTACTATCCTGCACCTGAACTTCTGGGGACATCTGACTTGCTCTTGTGCTTGAGCCTGGAAACAGAATTCAATATCTGACAGAAGCCTCTCTCTAGGGCTCTGGGACCAATGGCTAATTAGAAAAAAACAATCCATTTATTCACTTAGACGTGTCACATCCCAAGGAAACAATGCCCAGTCTATTCATGCGTCACATCCCAAGGAAACAATGCCCAGTCTATTCACCTGTGTTACTTTGATTCTTACAAATTTTGAATGTATCTTGCTCTCCCAATGTGTCCCTAAGTGCATTAGACTACCCTTTGTGAAAGATACTTTGAGGACTGAATCACCAGCTTCTCAGAAAATGTTTAACTGTTTGAAATTCTTTCAATTTAAAGCTCTAAGATTTAGGAAATCAACTATAGACTTTCTGAGCAGTAATTACTATTTTAGCTGTCATTGTCTTGACTCAATTTCTTATCCTTGGTTACTGTTATTACCTCATTTCTTTTTCCATAGCCTCAGGCTATGGAGCAGCCTCAGAGTCCTGAAAATGTAGATCCCTCTTCTTGACTGCATAGGAAAAAGCTTTATGCACATAGTTCGTGCTCAGTAAATGTGGTGACATGGCTTGAGTATATTTTTCGTAACAAGAGCAAAACCTCTCAGAGTGCTTTAAATAGAAACTGAGTTACAGAATAATTAGGAAATGGCTATTATAACTCAAACTGTGTGTGTATTTGGTGAGGAAGGATTAAAGAAAGCAGGGAGTGCTATAATTTCTTTGGTGTGCGTGTTCTCATAAATGCAGTGTTTTCAGAAATGCCAGTCGATGCTGAATTCTGGCTGGCAAGTGATAAATGCTCAGTGTGTTTTTCCTACTCCTAATGCTTATTTTTTTCTACCAGCTAGAACTCAACCTTTTGCAATGAATAAAACTTCAGCATTTTCTTAAGGGCTTTTTATTTTTTTTTGACATAAGCTTAACCCATAGTGTGTCCTGCCTTGCAAGGGATAAGAATATTCTATTTTTGAGTTGGTGTAGAAATTCTGGAGGAAGACAAAAATATCTTTCTATTGATTTTTATTTATTAATTAAAATTCTGCAGAATTTTCAATGTATGTCTTTCTGAGATAAACCAAGAAGCAATTTCTGCTAGTGGGAATAATTCTGTAAACCCTAAAAAACTGCAGTAAAAGCAGTATTTATATTGTGTCTAACTTCATCTGTAGGAATATGATCCCTGCACATGGATCCTTAAACCTAAATCCATTTCTATATTTTTAAAAAATTGGGCCTCATTTCATGTTCTGATAGGTGTATTAATACCATTTTTTAATTTCAGTTTTCTCTCTGAATTTTAAGAGAAAACATTCCAGTCAGATGCTTTTAGGCAGATTGCTATATTTGTATCATGTTTACCTTTGCTTCTCTTTTGAACTTTGTAGAAACAAAGGATGTATTTGTGCTTTGGGTTCTTAACAGATATTGTTACCATTTTGAATCTCCCCAGCCAGGATAGATTCACTGGGTTAAATGAAGCAGGTACTGAAAGGTCACACCTGGTAGCTGACACATTTACTACTTGTGAAGCAAAACATTTTTCTGTGAAGCATTTTTTTAATAAATGCAAGAGAACAACAATTTGAGAAATATATACAGAATATTTACAGATTGTCAGAGCTATGACTGTCCCACTATGAGTGTAGTGACTTAACTAATGCATTTTGTGACAAGAATAGCAATTTCTAGTAACTACAGTTTAATAACAGTAAAGAGACTGTCAAAATGTACCCTCTTACTACTCCAAAGCCGTGAGTTTTATGGCAATATAGAGACAGAAATTACAGATAACAAAAATATTTACTCTATTGGCAGCACGAAATTGCTCATTACCTGAACTTACAGAATCCTCAAACTCCCAAACTGGTTCATGCTGTGGCTAATGCCATTGCATACAAACTAGCAGATATTGCTAGTTTCCAATATATTATTATTACTGTGTGGTTTCTCTCTCTATGAAATATTTAAAAGAGCAAAGATTTCATCTTACAGATGGGTCAAATAGCAAGAAAAAAAAGTTATGTTCTTCTTGTACTCATTTTTCTGAATAGCTGAAGTCAGCTTGCAGTCATTTCTGCCTTATAACAAAGGCTTCTGAGACAGTGTTACTTAATTCTTCAGATTGTGTCAAGTATTTGAGGTTTCTTTGTCACACACAGTAGAAGCCACTCCCACACAGCGCTGCTGGAAATGACAAATCCATTTCTGTGAGTGTTTTCATTATGATATTGTCTGAGAATTTTGATAGCCTGACTTGGTTGCAACGATTTCTGAATAACCGTTGATAAACACACTGGTAGAAAATATAGAGGGGGAAAAAAACCCAGGTATCTAAAAAACAAAGGATGAGGACTTATTTCCTCTGTATTTTTGCTGAAATTTGAATTGGAATAAATATTTTGCTGACTGCTGTCCCTAGGAAGAATTACTGACCTTCTGGAACTGTAGTGCAGAAGTGTGCAGCAACTAATCTCCTGATACAATTTCAGTAAGAGGTGATACAACAAAGGGTATAGAGTCCAAGATTACCACCATATGGAGCCAGGGAGCTAAGACAATGAGTGCAGTCAGCATTCAGTTAGCCTCTTCTCAATCACTGGACTGGAGTCACCACAGTTTTTATCAAGACTGTAAAAAACGGAGCCAGAAACTCTTGTGAAGGCAGGAATACATCCCTCTCTCCTCATATTTTTTTCTCCCAAAACCAGTGTGGTTACTCTTTTGTGAAAGACGTGATTAAAAGAATGAGGAAAGCACCTTTTTACATGCAGTACTGTAGTGGCTGGAGCAGTTTCTTGGCTGGGGGGATTTCTGCTCCTTTCTTCCTGGCATGCTTTCTATAAGCCAGGGTTATATTTCACACTAGGTGGCACTGGCTGTGTTATGGAAGTGGACCTCCAACCAGTGAGAGGAGGCAATGTTCCCTACCTCTCCTTTCCCCTTCAGCTACTCTCCACTTAGGTTACAGGACTGCAAGCATGGACTACCTGCCCTGGCCGGAGGAGATCATCAACCACCTATAAACAGCCCTGCAGACAATCATTTGAGCACTGTGCAGGAGAGAGAGGAGGCTGAACCCTCTCAGCCTGTGGAGGAGTGGGAAGGGCCAAGTCCCAGAGCAGTAAATTTTAGGCAGAAATAAGGGAATTTGTTATTGGTACCCACCTTTTACAAGGAAGTGGTTAACAGCAATTTACATGGTGTGGAGGTCCTCTGTAGCCAGAGATGGTGGATAGCCCAGGTTTGGAGGTGTAAGAGGTGCTGTTGCACAGGGGAATGATGAGCATGCAGTCACATCCAACTGAGAGACATCTGACATGGTCCATAACTGAAACTCTCTATGCCTTTTGGACACCAAAGCAGCTCCTGAATATAATTTCTTCATGTTCAGGCAGCAACTGACTTGGAGGCAGGAACAGGGATAATGTTCAGGATCATGCTTCTGGCCTTCAGCACTTTGTCTTGAGCACTTGCAGATGTAGTGCTGTGATTCTCTCTGGTTCCTCAACAAGGGCTGTGCTAGACTTAGGCTACAATGTCTCTTCCTTGGATAGATTCTGTTTCTTCAGGATAAAAGCTGGTTGAGGGGATAGTTTCTTTTGGCTGTAAAATAATGTGTATCTACTGTGTGAGAGTTGCTTATCTATTCCAGTGTATCCTGTTCTACTTACTGACAAAGCATTCTGCTGCTTGCTTTCACCACATTTACTGAAGTAGGGCACTCACAAAGTGTGAAACGGTACTTGAGAGTTTTTGAGTTCTAACAACTAATCTGTATTCCAAACCCACTTTTTCCTCCCCCCCATTTCTGGTGACTGCTCTTTTTCTGTTAAGTCATAAAATGTTTCACTTGGACTTTAAAAAAGAATTTGAGTGTGGTGGATACAGTAAGGCAATAGGCAAAAAAATTCTGAGTCAACCTCCTACTACTAGTGCCTTTCCAGGACATTTATCTTGAACTTTTTGCCTATGATCTTCTTCAGTTGAGTCTGAGACACCTCAGGGGACATTCAGAAAATCTGTGATAGAGTTATGAGAATTTTAAAATAAAAACTCCAAACCATTCAAAGAATCCTTCAACTTGAATTTAACACAGACTCTTACTATTAGTTATTCTTCTTCCACAGCTTTTATTATCAAAATAGTGGCATTAGTTACTCTTCTTCTAGATGCCAAGAAAAGCAAAACTCATTTACCACTTTATCTTTTTGCTGTCCACATGACTTACTCTTTTACAGGGTGTCTGCCATTGTAGCTATGTCAAACCTCTTGCAGCTTTTTGCCAATAGTGAAAAATATTATGTAATAAAAATAAATTAAGACAAAGAGGGTTGATAATTTAAATGTTTAGAACAGGAAAGTAGTCCAGATTGCACCATGCATCTAAATTGCTTTATAGGAAGCACAGAATTGAAAAACAACTTCCCCCTCTGAAAAAAATAACACAACCCATCAATAAACAGATCCTGCAACAGATAGTCCTCTTACCATCCGAGGATGGAATTTAAGGTTACTGAGCTAGCTTTACATTCCGTTGTGCTCCTGTCTAAGGTGTAGAGAAGGAAGCACTTTTAAGGACAAATGAAGCAGACCAAGTAGATCTAGTCCAGTGCTACTTAAGCAAAGGTGACTAACTAGAATGTAACATCAGTGTAACTAGCAGGGTAAGAAAGTGCTTCATCCCCTTGATTGATCAGTTGTAAGGCTGCATCTGGAACAATATGTCCAGTTTTGGATTCCCAGTGTGAGGAAGAAGTTAATGTAGTAGAGTGAATCTACCGGATTGCACTAAAATAGAGTGTACGATGCACAAGGGGTAACGGGGAGAGATGGGTTTGCTCAGTCATAAGAAGACTAAACAGGGGTTTTACTGCTGTTGTCATCTACCCAATAGAAAGCTATAGAGAAGGTGGAGCTGGTCCCCTCCTGGAGGTGCACTGTTAACAGAAAGAAGAGGACACAAGGTGCAACAACAGAAAATCAAATTAGATATTAGATATTTTTTTCACCATGAGAGTGATCAAATGTAAGAACATGTTTCCCAGAAAGGCTCTGTATAGAATTTCCCTCATTGAAGATACTTAAAACTCAAATAGAAAAGTCTCTGAAGAAACTGGAGCTGATACAAATCAAAGATTGGAGTAGATACTCTACAGAGGTTACTTCTGGGACCTATCTGTGATTCTATAAACAAAGTTATTACAACCATTGTCTAAGAAAGAGATACAATAACTGCTTTGACAGAATAACATTTCTGAATAGTGCTAAGTAGATGTTAACTAAAACGAGTAAGGAAAAATCATCACAAATGCTGAACCTTGCAGCTCTTCTCCAAAAACAACTGGATTTGCACCTTTTATGTGTTCTTTTTTGTACGTACTTAAACATGTATGTGATCACAGAACCTCAATGAGAAAATCAACAATTCTAAAGTTGCAAGCGAATGCCCTTGTATATGAGTCAGGCTGGTTTTTGCAGTGCAGATTTTTCTGCTTGGGGACTCGGAACTACCTCAGAAGTTATGATTGCAAATGATTACACTGATTATTGATTAAATAGGAAACTGCATAATTGCTTCACCACAGACCATGATTAATTTGATGTTAGTGGTTGAATACTACTACAGGATCATAAAAAAGGATGCGTTTAATACATGGGTTATGATGTCTGGATTGATTAACACTGGCAATTTTTTTGTGGCACTGAAGCTATAAACACACAGATATCATTGTAAATATAAATGGAAGCAGTTTGTTTTAATTCCATTGTATATACAAGGAAGCTTTTAAAAATTAGAGAGTAAAAAGGAAGCATACAAGAGGTAGAAGCAAGGATAGGTGATCTGGGAGGAGTATGGAGACACTATCTAAACATGCATGGTAACAGGATGAGGAAAGCCCTCTTGGAGTCGAACCTGACAAGGGAGGTAAAGGACAAGAGAGGCTTCTACAGATTTATTGGCAGGAGCATCAGGGAAAATGTGGGCCTGCCACTGAATGTATCCGGGGTCATGGTGACAAAGGATATGGAAAGGTCTGAGGTACTCAGTGTCTTTTTGGCCTTTAGGGAATCCCATGTCCCTGAGGTCAGTGGGGAAGTCTGGAGCAAGGAAGACTTGTCCTTGGCAGAGGGGATCAAGTTAGAGAACATCTAAACAGATTGAGTGTATAGAAATCAGAGGGACTTATTAGTGCTGAGGGAACTGGCCAATATAATTGAGCAGCCACCCCTTATTATATTTGAAAGGTTGTATTTACTGAGAGGCTAGAAGAGAGAAAATGTCAGCCTTCCATAATAAGATAACTGGGTTGGTGGATGGAGGTAGTGTAGTGGATATTGTTTGTTTTGACCTTAGAAAGGCTTTCCAATATATCTTTATAGATAAGCTGAATAAGTATGGACCAGATAAATGGACACTGAAGTGGATTGAGAAGTGGATGAACTGCAGGATTCAAGGGGTTGTGGAGTGGCATGAAATCCAGTTAAGGACTAGTCACTTGTGTAATACCTCAGGGTTGATACTGTGTTCTGTACTGTTTAATATCTTTATTAATGACTTGGGTGATGGGTTAGAGTGCACCCTCAACAAGTTTGGAGATGATACAAAACTGGGAGGAGTCATTGATAGACCAGATGGACGTGGTCTCATTCAGATAGATCTCAACAGGCTGGAAGAACGGACCAAGGGGAATCTTGTGAAGTTCAACAAAAGGTAATGCCAAATCCTGTACCTGGGGAGGAATAACCTCAGGCAGCAATAGATGTTGAGGACCAAATTGATAGAATGCACCTTTGCAGAAAATGACTCGGGGGTCCTGGTCAACAAATTGAATGTGAAGCAGCAATGTGTTCCAATGGCAAAAGTGGCCAACAGCCTTCTGGCTTGCATTAGGAGAAACATTGGAGCAGGTTGAGGGAAATAATCTTTTCTGTGGTTATGAACAAAGAGAAGAAATAAATGCGATGAAAAAAATAGTTATAACCTAGAGGACTGATTGCACGCTTAAGGGGCTGCTTCCCCAGTATAGACTTGTATAAATTAATACATTAAATGTTAATGGCAGATATTGTTCTGTTTTAGAAGAATCTGGGTTTAAGTAATTTAGAAATGCTGAGCTTATAGGCATCTGACAGCTGATGGCCAGACCCGAGAGTGAAGGTGCTGTGCTCAGGCTGCTAAGAGAATGCTTTGGAATGTACGATAAAGTGGTCCTAGAAGTCAATACTCTGAGTAAGAGGACTACATAGATTTGGATAAAGGTGAAATATAGAAGAACAGGATGTCACTGATGTTCTACCACTTTTGAGAGCTTTGGCACCTGCTTGCAGCCCTGAATCAAGCCCATACAAAAACGGCAGTATGGCATGTCTCCAGTTCAGCTCTCAGGAACTGATTAGAAGTTACTGTCTGAAAATGACAGCAGTACTTGCCTTTTACACAATAGTGTTAAGGTCAGAGCGCTTCCTTCAGATTTAAGAAACTTTGTCTTAGCCTCCTTGGTTTATTTTACAAATTGTCATAAAAACATTGGATAAATGTAAATACGGAGACATAAAAACAGTAAAGACAAATAATATGTCAAATTCTTTAACTTTTTTCTTTGTTTTGGGGGTCCCCTACTGAATGAACAAGAATTTAAGTCATGCATTGCCCTTACTTAATCTTAAATGTGCATCATCTTTCAAAAAATGTCTCATTTTATGCTAGACTTGCTCATATCAAATATAATAATATTTTTTCCCTTTTAAACTGTGTATTTAGTTGGAGTTAGCAATTAAATATTTGTTGCATGATTATATTAATGCCCTCATCAAATAAAGGGACTGAACTGTCACATATGAACAACATGGTTTAACAATGTTTTTCATATTTACTTTGATTATAATAATTCTCTTGGCAGTCACCAAGTCTGGATTTACCTGCTGGCATTTTGTTTCATGATTTGAAAGATAAGGACAATTATGTATATGGTTCTTTAGATATCTTTGACAATCTCTTTCAGTACATAAAACTACAGACAGCTCTCACATCTGGAGTCCATGCCCTCTGTCACTATAACAGAATAAAACCTTGTCATTTGAACAGTCTTGATGTTATCCCAGAATTTGATTTATGAAAATGAAGTGAAACTCTGAGATTAACTCATAATAGCACACACTATAGTGATCCCAGCTGGAAACTATTTCAGGAACTGAAAAGCTGGACATAACATGATTTTGGAATATCAGATGCAGGTCTTTTTGGACAGTACCAGTTTAAAAATGATTGCTATGCTTATTTATGAGTGCAACTGAACTTCATAGCATTTTTTTCAGTGTATTTTTTTGTAGATGTCACTCTGTCAAGAAGATTTACATAAATCATGCAAATGATAACCCCAGAGGTCAGTTTTAATCTGTGATGAGTATAGCTTTCTAGAATGCATTTAAAGGTACCTGATATAAATGTTTGTCTTTTGTGAATTGTGAGCAAGTGATCCTACTATAAACAAAACATTAAACTAAATTGATTTCAAAGTCTAAAGATAAGTCATTATTTGAACTATGACACGGTTACCAAATTGCAGCTGGGACTTTGATATTGTCAGTAGGAAGAAATGCCCATGCATTTCCAATAGGATTCAAACCCATGCAATTTGGAGTCAGATCTTGTTGTCTGTCTTTATAGATGGATGTTGGAATGGAGACTTCTCAAGAGATTATAGTAATTGAAGTGTGTGGCTTTTCCCTGGAAGTGTTGGGATAATTCATTGTGTGTAACCCAAAGTTATGAATAAAGCAAAGTTGCTCCCATATACTTAAATTATTTGGTAGCCATGTAACAGCATGTTGATTTTTCATTTCTCATTGTTGCAGATTTTGGGGTTCCAGATAAAACAATGGGACCTTCCAACTGAACTAATCGTGTCAGTGACATTTATTACAAATATTAATAATCTGGGAAAGGAAAAAAACCCAGCATTTTGCAAAATTGCTCAAACTGTGTGTTAAACACGCTTTAGTATTTGGTGTCAGACCAGCAACATGGTTCTTTAAAACCATCACAGATGTCATTAAAATATTTTGTAGTAGGAATGACTGCTCTCCTCATGTCTTGAGCCGTTGGAGCCCTGTGACAATGACAGCAAGTATTGCAAAACAGAGTACAGCTGATATGTAAGGGTATTGTGGTTTAACCTGGGAGGCAGGTGAACACTGCAGAGCTGCTCACTCTTTCCCCCTGGTGGGATGGGGGAGAGAATTGGAAGGGTAAAAGTTAGAAAACTTGTGGGCTGAGATAAAGACAGCTTAATAAGTAAAGCAAAGCAAGGAATTAATCCACTACTTCTTGTGGGCAAGCAGGTGTTCAGCCATCTCCAGGACAGCAGCGCTCCATCATGTGTAATATTTACTTGGGAAGACAAAGTGCTGTCATTCCAAACACCCCACCTCCCCACCCCCACCAGCCTCATATGCTGAGCTTGATGTCTTATGGTATGGAATATCCCTTTGGTCAGTTAGGGTCAGCTGTCCCAGCTGTGTCCCCTCCCATCTTCTTGTGCACCCCAAGCCTACTCCCTGATAGGTTGGTGCGAGAAGCAGAAAAGGCTTTGACTCTGTGTAGTCACTGCTCAGCAATGGCTAAACCATCCTTGAATTATCAACAGTTTTCAACACAAATCCAAAATATTGCCTCATATCAAGTTCTGTGAAGAAAATTAACTCTGTCCGTCAAAAACATAACAGAGGGCGAAGGAGATGTCTCTGCTGCAGGGTGGTGCAGTAGATAAGGCTTTTCTCTTTACCAAGGAGTTCAGGGTGGTTAAGGTACTATTCTGAAAGGCTGAAAGAGATGTTTTGAATGTCAGGCGAGGCTTGAGTTTCTGTGAATATCACTGTAGCTGCTGTGTTGAGTGCTGAACACACTCTGCCCAGCAGGATTAAAACTCTCCTTCTCAGACTGATTCTCTCAGGAGATACAGGCTAGGCAACTTCTGGCAGTGAAGTGTCTTTCAGTCCTCAGACTGACATGGCAACTAAGTTGTTGGCTTTCCTGTATGGCAGCAGTTGTGTACTTGTGCTTAAGTACCATTTCAATGGCCAAAAAAATAGCACATAGTGACAAAATTAGCAGCAGTTTGAGGTCTGCACTTTTTGGTTTAAGTTCTGGAATCTTTTCTGGGCCCTGGTGTAGTAGTCTAATTATTTGTGATCTTCAAATGCTGCAGTCAAATGTGTTACTGCAAATCATAACCCAAAGACAGATAAATAACTGTGACGTGAGACAGCTGGAAACTAGCTTCAGTGTTGGTGAAACTTTTTTTTAATGCCACTCTGCTCTGATACGTGTACTGGGATAAGCACGAAAGAAATTCTCTCTCTTACCTACTAGTCAGAAGTTCTGAAGTCAGAATAAAGTCCTCTTTCTTTTGCTTCTACAACTTGAGAATTGTAGTACGACACTTTAAAATGTTATATATATCTTGCTGTGGTGGCTTGAACCCAGTCAGCAGCTAAGCACGCACCCAATCAGCTGCTTACTCCCTGCTCCCCTGCCCCACCAGAAGGAAGAGGGAGGGAATTGGAAGGGCACAAGTGAAGGAAAAAAACAACAGAAGTGATGCAAAGGCAGTCACCTTCTATCTTTCCCCAGTAGTAATTTATCACCAGTTATACGAGGGAAATTCCCACCAGAAAACAACCTCCACGTGATACCCTCATTCTGCTCCCAGGTTTTGATAGAACTGAGTTTCAATGGTTAAGCAATAAGCTGCTTGGTGCTTGCAAGGTGGAGGTGATTCTGGACTTGCCCACCAGCAAAACTGCAAACACTGGCTGAAATTTCATGCTGAAATATAAAATGTCTATGCGAATGGGATGCTTTAGGGTTAGTAAGCAATTAGGATAGTGGAAGACTGCAGTTTTGGTTTCAAGAGTGAGTTCAGTGTGATTTAGACTCTCAAATCTTTTCCTTGCACTGTCCCGGAGTCCCAAACCCCATTATATACTATGTTTATCTCTGAAAAATGCAACTATTTTAATGAATAGCTGTTATACTGCAAGAAGGGAATTGAAAAACCTAAACTATTCACTGAAGAATAGTTAGAGCCTTACTAATTCTGGGGTTTAAAATCCATTTCTGATCAGGCATGTTATTAACTGTCTGTTGTGGAGTGCTGATAAGGTACAAAAGATTACCTTTTAAATTACTGTGTTTTAACCTATGAATACAGTTGTTAACACTTGGGAACAACTGCACTTTCTGTTCGAATGAAAAAGCCTGCCAGTGAAATGATTGATATTATGAGCTAAACTGTGTAGAATTAATGCTTTCAATTTAAAGAAGATGCATATATAAAAAAGAGTGCTTAAGTAATTTCTTATAGCATGGTTCAAACTGAAATAATGTTATTGTACTCCTGGAAGACGTTCTGTTTCTCATTTTTCTGTGAAATGGCTGATGACCAGAGCTTGCATTTTTGTCTATTTCCAACCCCAAGCTCTGATTCTGCAGGAGAATGTCCCCTGCTCCTAAAGAAGTCACCAGAGTAGCAATTAGCCTCATTTACACTACACAAAAGAGGTGTTAAGGCTACATACCTCATCAGCTGTTTCCTAAGGAAAGTTTCTTTCAAGCTCAAATCCAATTTCAAATATATTTTTTTGTAAAAATATCTTGATTTTAAAAAAAGGTATAGAAAGTGTAAAGCTGTTCATCTTTTGTACAGAAAGCAAGATTAATTCTTATTTAAGAGTGTTGTAAGCACATGTAAGTAAAGGCTGTATAATGCTGTATACAACAAAGGGGCCTGAATTTTGAATTTTGGCCCTTTAGTTATAAAGATGAGTGAATAAACATTTTTCTAGGTCATAGGATTTTATTTATTTATTTTAATGAAATCTTGGTTTCAATCCAAAATTGTCCAGAGATCATTTCTACCTATCCACTCACATGAACTGAAAATTCTGACAGTCTGGTTCAATGAAACAGCATTTTTTGGGTAATCCTTTGTTTCATTTGCAGTTTCATCATACTTATGGTTTGGTTTTTTTTAAATCTAGATCTATCATATGTGTATGCTTAATAATGATCTTACAGAATTGTACAAGAATTCTTAAAACAAAACAACACCCACCCTCCTCCCCCCATCCCCAAATAAAAGAAGAAAACATAGGCAAAGGGTAGAAGATGTTTAGGATGTTTGTGTTTCCTGCATGACTATACAGTAAAAAATTCATTTCAGTGACCTTTACTAAAGCATGTTCACCTAGGTTGTGGACTGACATCAGGCAGTGGCTTAAACACTCACAGACACATTTGTTCCTCCCTACTCCCAGCAACACAGCAGACAGAACAGGAATGGCAAAAGTGAGAAAATCCCAGTTTTTACTGGTGAGCATGATGTTATGTAGCATGAAATATCCCTTTGGCCAAATTAAGTGAGCTGTCCTGGCTGTGCCCCCTTCCAATTTCTTGTCCATACCAGTCTGCTGCTTGTGAAAATTTTCAGACAGAAAGCTAATCCTTTAGAATTGTTACTGACCACATTTATTTTACTCCCTTTCTGAGGCTAAATGCAATTTAATTAAAATATGCTGTAACTTTGTCTCTCAAGCACAGGAAGCAGAAATGTTCTTGTGGCAAGTGCACACCTCCTGATAAAGATTGAAACTTCTCAACTGCTGGAAAGAAAGAGTTAAACCCTGAAGCTGCTATGTGGGGATTGAGACAAGTGATGGCTGTAGTCATCTTCACACCTTGGTGAAGGGATAGGAAAGCCAGGGCCTTTTGGTGGACAGACAAGAGCCTCAGACAATGAAAGACCTTGGTCGAGAGAAGATTCTAGACTGCTAACCATATATATACACATATATACACCACATAAAAGAGATCAGATTTGACTAGGGTACAAATGGAGTCCCACCAGAGAGCAAATTGAGTCAGTCCTCAGAGCAGCAGGTCTTCAGTCAGGGACTCTCCCCTTGAATGCAGATGCCACCCAAAGCAACTCCTTGAGATTGAGAGTACTTGCCTTACTGGGTGATTGAGCACTTTGACTCATCATCCCTAAAATTTAGTTCCATTTGACAGACATCTGAATCTGTAGTTTGCTAATGTTTGTCAGAGTCCTAAACAATTTTGATGAGAGACTCTGTGACAGCTCTGAAAGGGTGGATTAATCTCTGCTTGCATTAGGGTGCCTCTGCAATTTATTCTTGTGCCTTTGTCAGCTGTATTTTTTCTTTCTAACTTTTCTCCTTAAAAAACCCCACATTTTGACCTTTTGTATCTGTCAACATTTTTGCTTATGGATTTTGAATGATGGGTTCTCGAGAAAATTGTTTTTTTTTCTGAAAATTGTTGATGTTTCTTGAGACATCAACAAAAAAATCTCATCTGTTCCCTAGAATTTTTGTTATTGTGACTATTTAAGGAAAGAAGTTTTTTTAAAAATATATTTTAAGTCTATATATGCACGTTGCTACATTACACATTCTTGTTGTTGCACAATTTAATAAGGATTTTTTGTTATCACCATTAAGACCTTATTTTCATTTACCATATAAATGTTTGGGTAGCAGAGCACCACACTAGATCTCAGTGCTCTGAAACCATAGACAGAGCAAGACCAGAGCTTGTCATTGATGCTAATGATGCAGGTCTGTAACAGTTCTAAGTGCAGAAAGGAAGAGAAATGAATCTCAGTACTCCATGCATTATAGCTATTGTAAAATAACTTCTGTCAGATAGTATAGTTAGTATCTCTAAAATTCAATTTAAGAAATATATTCCTGCAACTAAAACTACCAAAATATTTCTTTTTTTTGGAAATGAGCTACCAAGTTATTCTTCACTCCATCTGTATTTCATTTAGCAGTTTATACCTGAAGCTTTGGTCAATGCTTATTCTGCATCTTTTCATTGTCATTTTGAATTATTAGCTGTCGCACTGGAAGTTTTAATTGTTTGTGCTGTTTATATGTTTGTGTGTTTTGATGGCTAGCAGAAGGTTGCCTGTTTTTTTGAGGTGACCTGGCTATACTCCAGTAGTGACTGTTGTGTATGGCATGCATTGTGAAGGGCACTGGGAGGTGAGTTCTCTTCAGCATTATGATGTTTTTTGTGGATTATACCCTATTGTTTTGTGGATTATACCCTGTCATATTGTGCCAACCTAGTTTAGGTTTTAGGCTACAGTGCTTGGGATGCTCTGTTGTTCCAAATAAGATACTGGCCTTTATTAGGGAATTACAGAATTAAAATCTGAATCTGCATTAGCTATTCTATTTATAGGATGAATTTAAGAAACACTTTAATGGTTTTGAGGTATGAATGAGATCTGTGACTACACAAAATGCATAGCTAAATTCACTTCTTGCTGAAGGTGAAGTGATGGGCTGGATGCTGCCCTGTTACTCTGTTGTGAAGTAGCAGTAGGCTTGAGCTGCATCTCATTCTGCTGTGGAGTATTACTAACAGCCAGGTCCCTCTGCAGTAGATGAAGAAACTTGTTTCCTCCTTGTTGGGGAAAGAACTCTGGATGCACTAACAGAAATGACAAAACAGCTGGAATAAAAACCACAAAATGCTGGCTTTCTTAATGAAAAATGAAGCTGCAGTTTAAGTCCTCTCACTGCTTTTTGGATTTGGCTTTCTGCAGGATGAAGAATGTCACAATGCAGAATTCAGACTTTCCCCACAGTGTTTTTCAGGAGAGTTAGTCTCTTAAATGGTTTGATTGCTTGCTGAGTGCCCGAGTTGCTGCTGATATATTTGTTGTTTTCTAAAGATAGAGCATGTCTACTGACACTGGCAGGGTTGTCAGTAATCCTTATACCTGAACCAGCACCACTACTGTCTCTCTGCCTTTGAATCATCATTGTAAAGTTATGTACTTTTCTCTGGCACTCCGAGGAATTGCATGTTTTAGATTAGAATTAGCAGGACATGTTTAGTAAATCTCGTTACCAGATGAAAGCAAAATATCTCTTTTTTTTTTTTTTTTTTTTCCTTCTGATTTGTCACTGATCATAGCTACTGAGTTCTTTGCACTGTGGTACCAGAATCAGCAGGATCCCAAAGAGCATCTCTTCTGTGATACTCCACAAGGAATTTTAAATTCTCATTCTCAGTCTGAATGTGAATTTTATATACATGCAAATGTTATTATGACAGTGATTTAATTTTCTTTTTAAAAATTTTTTTTCCATTAGAATATTTTTTCTTTTAATTTTTTCTTATTTTGCAGCATATCCCCTAATATTTGAACTGTGCTGCCAGTCACATCTTAGTCTGTTCTTTATGTTTTTAGCTATTTGACCTTCCTTTTTTTTTTTGTATTAGAGAGTATATTTAGAACATGTAATTTCAGTGTTTTCTTTCTGGCTACTTTGTAAATTGTCGTGTTATTACTAGTTATGACATGTTATTACCAGTTATTTGGGCAATTCAGTGACATAAAATTCATCTACAAATAGCTTTGGGAGATGCTCTGCAGGTAAGCTGGTAGGCTGATAAATATACCTTGTTGTTAAATGATTATTTAAAGCATTTTGAAAGAATGTTATAGCAGTAATGGAACACAATAAAGGGTACTGTGTGAAAAACTAGCAAAGAGATCACCATCCTGAACAGACACAGTTTTAAATTTATTCCAGCTCTGTACTGCAGCTGAAATTGCCTTTCATAAGCAAATCTCTGCCTATACCTGTTGCATGTCTTTTCTGGCTGACTAGATGCTAGGGAAATGGCCATTACATGTGACCAGATTTTGCTTCCTAGAAACCATAACATTGTGACTGAGAGATGTAAACCAATAAAAATCACAACTGGTCTATCAAGCTCAACTGACCTTCCGACACTTTTATTTTTATTAACCTCAGTACAATGCTTAACTTAAATAATTATCTGTTTCAGTCATCCACAGGGCTTCTTCCCTAACTTTCTTTAATCTGGAGTGCCACCCATAAGGCTTCTGATCATGTGTGTAATCTCCAGAATAGTTCTCTGGGGATTTTGGGTGTTTTATCATAGAGGGAAAATGCTGAGGTCTAAGTATAGACCTGTGGAAGGAAAAGGACATGGCCATCATCTTCACACTCCATTCTCTTTTTCATTTGGGAAATGTGCAGTTTCATTACTCCTTCTGCAACAAATCTGATTTTGCTGCAGCAGAGTGGAGTGTATGTAGTGTCTCCCCTGCCATGGACCAGCAGCAATCATTTCCTTTCTGCTACTTATTTCCTCTTGAGTTTGGAAACCATACTTCAGTATTTAGCAATATGGATTAGTAGGTAGGGTTTTCTATGCTTCCTTCCTTCTAGATGAAATAATTTGCGTAAGTATTGGCCAACTTTTAAAGTCTGTTTTGCTAGTGAAGAAATAAAGGGGGGAATGAAAGCAGAGTAGGAATATTGATCCACTGAACAGTAGAAATATACAGGACTGGGCATCAAGTACAGCTCCACTTTCTCTATGTCCTTTGAGAAATAGAAAGATCAGAAAAACAGTAGGTAATAAGTTACTTTTTTTGTGTATGTAATATTTCAGTGTAATGTAAAAATGAGGTGGGGATTTAATCTGCTTTGCAAGTGAATCTTTTTAGTCTGTATCTTAGCTTGAATATTGTAATGACTTAATTCTACAGCACTCTACTGCTTCTATGTAATGTTTCATTAGGTTTTTTAAAGAAACTGGGAGACAAGGCGTATTAGATTTCAGAAATTGAATTTGGATGAACACAGATTTTAGAAAGCTGGGTATTTAATGCAATTTCCAGACTGCCTGTTTGACTGTGAGCCAAAGACATTGTGCTTTGTGGACACTAAAAAGAGTTGAACAGGAATCTATAGCCAAATCCCTCACTGTTCACCTTTATGGTCTAAGAAATGACATATACAAATTGATCAAAAGATCAAAAACCTAAGCAGTCAAACTTTGAAAAATGGCAGAAGAAAATCTGTTTATGGAAACTTCTTTTGGTGTAGTTACTAAGATGGGCCACCAAGTAAGATTCATGCAATGTCTTTCCAAAAGCTACTAAATGATGCAGTATTTTTCTTGCTGGACATGGGTTTTAGGATCCCTAGGTTGCTTTAAAAATAATGTACAAGGTGATAAAAAGAGTAGGGAGAGTTAAAAGAAGAAATATTTCCATGGAATGATATAATGAACAACAAATTCAGATGTTTAGGTCCATGGCACATAGATGATACTTTCATTTAAGGAAGAAAGAAAACAGTGGAGCAAGCCCACAGTGGAGATGTGGGATATTCTTCTGCTGTTTGCAAATATACTTTCTCAGGAATTTTGAATACAAACTCTGCTAGAAGTTGGAACTGAGTATGTGGATTAAAATGCTTTTGCCACTCATTTTTCACTTGCTTCCTTTTCTTCTTTTTTCCTTCTCTTCTTTTTCTTATTTTTTACTTCTGAATTCACTAGTTACTCTCTCTATAGCTCTTTATAATGCCTGCAACACTTAATCCTTCTACATTCTTCAGTCTCACCCTTTATGTAGACAGATGACTCTTTAGTGCAGTCTGAGCATCATGAAGGGAACTATGGAAGGTGCATCTTTTCATTATGTCCAGTGCTAGAGTACAGTGCTTGTAATCAGCAGACAGAGCCCATTGATGAGGGTCACCACAGAGTCAAGGCAGGCCATTTACAAAGGTCTCTTTGGTCTCCACAAGCTAAGGCTGGAATATTCATAAGATGAAGTGGACATATTCTAGTAATATGCAGAAGAGCTAGAGCATTGAATCATAGAATGGTAGGGGTTGGAAGAGACCTCTGGAGATCATCAAGTCCAACCTCCCCCCCCCAGTGCAGGAACACCTAGGGCAGGCCATGCAGGAATACATCCAGGCAGGCCTTAAAAGTCTGTAGAGAAGGAGCCTCCACAACCTCCCTGGGCAGTCTGATCCAGGGCTCTGTCACTCTCACAATAAAGAAGTTTTTCCTCATGTTGAGGTGCAAAATCAGAGGTCTTTTATTTTTAAACATGATCTGTACACCTGAGTGTAAACCTTTTTATAGATTGCTTGTATGTTGCTGAAGTCATATAAGGATAAGGCACAAATATATCTCCATTCCCTACTTGCAAAATGTCTGGCTGCTTGTCCACTTTGCAGAAGGCTAAAATTTTCACAGCAAAGAAGGTATGCACTTATTTTATCTAGAACCTTATTTTAACCCTGTTTCTGTATGTATTAAGGCTCATAATGTTACATTGTCTTCCTACTATTTTTCTGATAGTCCAGTGAAAATAGGGATACAGACTCAAAAAGAATAGTTCAAAGGGGAGTATTTCAGTTTGAAAACTAAAAAGTTGCCAGAGGTGTGGGAAACTGCAAACCCAATCTCAGAGTAGAAGTAGTCTGACATTGTGGTGTAAGCACACTACCTGACAGACAACATAAAAACTGAGAATGTTTTGTGCTTTGCTACAAACACTACTCATCTGTCTTGCTGCCTCCTTTATCTGGTGTATTATCTTCTGACTTTCACTGAAGATTTTTTAATGCTTACTTTCTCTTATACAACTTTCTTGCTCATTTTCTCTTCTCTGTACTTTTTTCCTCTTTCTCTCTCAGCCTCTTTCAGGATGTATCAAGTTTGGCACTGTTCCAGTTAGTATGTTCAAATGAGAATGGCAAATTCCATGCCTCACAGCAAATGACTTTTCAGAAATAGCCAAAGTGACTATTCAGATAAAGGGACAAATAGTTGGCTTGCTGCCAGTCCTAAATGCATATTCAAGCAGTTGTCCTAAACAAAGACAGGATATTAAGAAACTTCATGATGAGCTGAAAGCCCTATATTTCCTCTTTTTATTATGCCCTTGATATGCTAATGAGCTTGTTATAGTTTAGTTAGCAACATAAAACATAAGTTAGATGGTTATGAAGATAGTATTTGATGTAAAAGACTTCCTACAACCCTGTCAATAAAAAAGGGCAATTATTCTTTTTCTCCTTGAGCATGCTCTTTACCTCCATACTTGAATGAATTAGTGACAAATAAATAATCAGAAAGTTTTCCTTGAATGAAATTCTCTTAATGTCTCTACAAAAAATAGAAGCAGGCAAATAAAATGTTATCATTACACATAACAGAGAAAAAATATCCCTTGCTGATAAAGATTACAAGTAACAGTGTCATGCAGTCCATAAGCTGGGGTTTGAACTTGTAGTAGTGCCTCATCTCATTCTGCAAAATGATTGCGGTGAGGGAGAGCAAACCAAATAATAACAACATGCATATAACAATGAGGAGCACTCAGTTAAATAGAAATGTTTAACTTCAGCTCAGGAGTGTGTTGTGCCAATGATCACAAATAGTTAGGTGTCTGATATAAATTAGATTTGTGTGGAAAGCTCACCTGAACAAGTGTGTGCTTGCACACACTTCTACCCTCTGTATCTTAAGAAATGGCAGCAGAAGTATAGGTTAAGAAAACCCAAACTATATAGTCTCTCAAATAACCCAATTTATGCATAGTCTCTCAAAAAGCCAAATGGGAGAAATCAAGTCCTCAGAAAAATGTATAAAAGAAAGCCTATTCTGCAGCTTAGTAAGATTCTGAAACTCAGCATCTAACACAAGGATAGTCAAAATTCAAATGTCTTTTAATGAAATTTTTTACACAGTACTTTTTCTGTCTTTCAGTGCTAGTGGAGTATCCAGTAATGTGACTAAGCATGCTCAAAGCCACCTCTGAAATCAGTTATGCTTTGTGTGTGCCCTAGCCCATACGATGAGTTTGTTCTTGCTTACTTTCCATTTGACCTCAAGACTCTCTTATCTGGCAGCACTCCAGATTGATTTCAGGAAAAGTATTCCACCTGCCTTACCGGATATGTGTCACTTGTTACTTCAGTTATTCTTCTTCCACATTTCCATGTGGTAAAAATACATATTTTGTTTTTTCAAATAAATAAGAGAATGATGGATAATTTAGTGCTGTTAGAGAGGAAAAGAGAGGGAGGGAAGAATCTTTTGCTTGAGTGTCCATGCAAAGGCCCTCAGAAACACTGATAAGCACCACTGTAGAGGAAATATGGAGGTTCAAGGTTTTATACAATGCCCTTTGTCAGGAGGCAAGGATTGTTGTTTCCATTAAGCCATACCAAATATATTTTGATTATTGAAGTAAAAGTGTGCCTTAGCAGAATGCAGCATGCTATATCTGTATATATTATGTTCCATGCATCACTTAAAAATACACTTTCTTCTGCTGCAGACAGCCTAGGAAATACTGAAAAGTGTCCATTCAATGAAATTTCTTATCACACTGTGGATTCCAAGACCCTACATTATAACAAAGTGTTTATCTGGAGAGCAAGCAGAGAGGCTCTGAGATCCATCTCACTTCTAAAAATTGTTTGGAGTTTACCATGGAATTAATTTATTTGTCAATTTAGGCTGTTGACAAAAACTAAGGAATAAATACCAGTCTCACCATTTTCAAATATTGCAGTTACTCATGCCCTGACTTTGTGGCATTGTGTGTCAGTTTGTTGAGGTTTTCTATTTATCCTTCAACACCAGAAGGGAGAAATGCACTAGAACTATACCTTAAGATTCTTGGAGTCCTTTCATTTTGTGACTGAGTATACATATTTGAAATAAATCTGTGCAAAGAAAAAATGTTAATTCTTTGGAAAAAAAACCCAACAGAACATTCATGATCCTGCACGTACACTTGTCAGAAATGCCAGAGAGTATTTTGAAACCTTGATATGAACAGAAATTTGGTCTAATTCATAACTATCTACTTCATATTAAATAAACTTCATAATTCTCTGTATGCAGAAATTGTTGTAGTTCTGTTTTAGTGTTTATTTCACCTAACTGTTCACCATTCACAGATAAAAGTGGTTGCTAGAAATATCTTTCGAATGTTTTTAATCTATTTTTAAAAATAGACCTGAATGAAGACACTCAATATCTTTAAAATATGTTAATATATTGCCATACTGAAGTGCATGTGAAACATGTTAATGAGTTTTTCCCCCTGAGTAAATCTTTATAACGTCAATGCATTTTAAAACAGTGGGGATGACTATTCTGTATATCACAAATAATAGACTTTCACTGAAACAAAAGATGTGTTAATACCATCAACTAGTTAGAGAAAACCCTCAATAAAACCAGACCCCTTCCATCCCAGAGCTCTAGCTTCATACTGAGGCTTAAAGCTGAGGCTATCAGGCTTAGGATCTCACAAGCATGACTTAATCCCACTCAAATGGCTCTCAGCATCTTGCAGGTTACAATTTACAATTAATAGCTAGAGCTGAAAAATGCTATGCGCTGCTCTTGGAATCTTTGAAAATAGTTATTACATGTATAATTATCAAGTGCCTTGTGCACATGATTAATTTACCTTCCCATACTTTTGTGGTGTTGTGACTTTGTCATAGTTAATGCATAAAAGATTGTCTAATTAAAGAAATAGTCATTAGGTTCTCTAATGGATCCTTCTTTAAAGGCACAATTGTTCATTCTGATATTAAATGCACTTCATATGTCTCTGTATCAAGCGTGTATAAGTATTGTTCCTTGGAAGATATGAGCCAATATGTGATAATACGCAAAACTATGCAATAACTCTTCTCTTGTAATTTATAGGAAATGCTAAAATTTTTCAGAATCCCACAACAAAACAATTATCTGTTGTTTTCTAAGAGAATGCAATTATGTAAAAATGTATGAAAGATTAATTTCATTATAATTAAATGAAGATACTTCCCATTTTATCTTCCGTAATGCATCCCTTTCAAGGACTAGTGTCACCTCCTGTGGATGGTGTGAGCAAATGACTAACCAAGAGCTATCGACATGAGCTAGCATAGTGTGATTTGAAGTAATTTACGGACCACTTCTCCTTAATTTACCTTTTAGGATGCTCAAATGTCCCTTCAGCTTCCCATCAAGACTGCAAGCTGTGTAAAATAATTACATACAATGTATATAATTCAGGAGTGGTACAGATTTTCTCTTGAAACTTTTTTCCATCCTCAGTGAGATGGGATGTTGTAAAGGTGTTGTAAACTAGGGTTTTTGTTGTTTGTTTCAATGTGTTGTTTGATTCAAATATTTTAACTGTAAAACATATTTTGTATGTATTTTATGTAATTTTTGATCCCTCACACCCTTTTGGATTTATTCTTCCTGAAGAGGAGATTGAAAAATTTTATTGATAGTTCATGTAGTAATAGTTCATAGCACATTCAGGCATAGTTCATGTAGTAACTACAATTTATAAAGCTAGAATTACTAAGGTAATTCTACAAACCAGGGTTTTTTTATTAATTTGGGAACTTCAGATTTCCAGAAGAAAACTTTTGTTTAGGGTTTTCAATGAAACTTTAAAATTCCAAATTTGAAGTTTCATTGAAAAGTTCCTTCAAATAGAATATAATTTTTAAAACCTTTAAACATTTATCACATTAAGGAATGTTTGCATGTTACCATAGAATATATTCTTTACTAATCTGCAAGGTTTTAACTTTTTTCTGTGATCAATTCTTACATTCATTCTAGCAGTGTATTTTGGCATCATAGATTTTTGACAGATGAAGGCTAAGGTAATTCAAGATTTGCTCAGTAGCTGGCAATGTAATGTTTATATTTAAGCACATGCTTAACTTCAGTCTGGTAAAAATGAGTACTTACTTTCAAACTAAAACTAGCATTTCTTAGCATTGCAAGTGAACCAGTTAATGACCTAGGAATGTCTTTGAAGGACCTGAACACTAAATTCATACTTACGTTGTCATTTTATTTGTCTGCGAGGTGGCTGTTTGGTTTCGTTTTAAATAGATTGGCTATGGTGAGTTATTTCCTGAATCATCCTGTCAATCATTTCAGGATGCAAATTCTATGTAAAAACCTTGTTGTTTGTTTCCAGTGTGTGAAAACATAGCTGTTGGGAAAACAAGAAGGGAAATGTGCTGGAGAAATCATGTACTTTTGAGTCCATCCTTGCAATCTTCTTGACTCAGCCTTTACTGGAAGGGGCTATTCCTTGCTATCCTGAGTTAGTAATGTAGCACTCATGTCCTCCTTTCCTCCTCATAAATTAGGTATGTATGAGTCCAGTTAGCCTGACTGCCATATTCTGCTTTTGAGAGTAATATCAGTGGAGCAAAGCAAGGACTTACCTATCCTGCTTACTCTTGGCAATGAGTCTTAGTCTTCAGCATAGTGGTAGAGAGCAAGGGGATGGAGGTGGGAACCCCAAGTCCTTCCTGCCTGCACCTTCCTTTCCCAGGCTCCACTGACAACCTGCTGCATATGACATATAGAAATCTCTGCTGCCTTCTACCATCTAGTGACAGAAGAGAATAGCAAAGAATCCCATAACAAAGGAGGGTTGAAAAAACATCTCCAGCTATTCCTTTTTTCCCTGTCTTTTGATACATGAAGAATAATCCTAATCTTTGAGAGAGAATGCTAGAAATAATAGCAACTGCTTACCCTCTCCCTCTTCCTTTTCTTTCTCCATTTTGTTGAAACCAGCACATAAAAGACAAAATTAGTTTCTTGAATCCAGGTCAGAATTTAGATTTTAAATGAACAGATTTAGAGTTTTTTTTAGTACACAGTTGTCTGGGTTTGGTTTTGTTTATTTTTCATGGTATTTAAATTACATGTCTTCCTGTCAAATAAGCATTCTTCAGAGGAATACTATTATGAATAAAGTGTTATTAGTTATTTCTAATGCCAAGATTTCTTTAAAATTTTTCTCATATTGAAAAATGAATTAACTAATTTGCATTTCCCCTATTTCTAAGTGGATTAGATTTTTTTTGAACTGTTGACTGCAGATGTGTCCATGACTTTATCCAGTTTCCAGGTAGAAATGGTAATTAAATACTAGCCTGCATAAGTTAAGAAAATCCTGAATAATATTTTTACTGAATGCTACATAACTAGAAAGAATGAAGGTTTTTTTCCTAACTGTAAGTCACACCGCTATAGCTGTGTAAAGTGTTTGGAAAGGTGAACACTGAAACAAAAATATAAAAGAAATAATTCTGTATAAATTAATCTGAAGTATTTCTATAGTAAGAAGTATTTGTTGAGAAGTGCCAGAGTTCCTGGGAAAATTATTACTGGTCAATCGTATTTATGTTCAAATATACACACATCTCAAATGACATTAGAAATAAACATGAATAGGTAAGCATTTTTCTTAGGACTCAACCATTCTAATTTCCTTATGCATTAATTTTTCTGAAACGTTGCTAGGGGGACATAGCTCACAAGCTAATAACATTTAGGTGAAAGAAAGCTCATGAGCAGAAAACTTAATCCACCCAAAATAAACAGAAAAGATATTAAGAACATGCTGAAGTACAAGTCAATCCAAAGGAGAGTTCTTAGGACATACTTTGATTTAAACAGGTCTTATGTTCTTGTGCTTAATGGGAGAAAGGTTTCTTGAGTATGGAGTAAAATCGTCTCCTATATTATGTGAAGTGAATGTGACAAAAGAAACGTTCCTCAGTAGATCAGGCTTGGTATAATACTTTCCACAGAAGTGAATAGCCACCTAAATTTCTGCTGAACTTTGGGAGTGCAATTCTGCTTTCACCTTTTAGCCATAGTAGTAATTCTTTTTGTGTCAGAGAGAAGGTTAAAGAAATTATGCAGTGCCAGGTTAGATTTATATGGTCTTGCTGAACAGTATCCAAGATACACCTTTAATATCAATTCTGCAGCTAACTTCAGTGTTGACAGATGCTTTTTCAAATGCTGAAAGCCTCAAGAATTTCTTGGTGCTTCAGGAAATTAGCACAGTTATCAGAAAAGAGTTTCAAACTGAAATTCCATATCACAAGTAATGAAAGCTTTTGTGCTAATAATAATGCAGAAATTATGTAATTATGCAAAGCATATAGGCACATGTTAGTGTTAGACATGCAGATCTTACTGCTGAAAATAAAACTACCTGTTTGGATTACTAGGCTGGACTTAGAAACTTAAATTTTGAGAGGTTTTTTTTTTTTAAGTAAAAAATAATGGGGTTTTAGTATTGTTTGTAAACATATCTTCTACTCTGAGACAATTACTGTATAAAATTAGGAACTGCTAATAGCTTATGTAATGTACAAGGAGTTTGATTTTTGTTTTAATTATAGGTTCCTCTCTTCAAGTTAAAGTAACAATACAGTTATATAAGTGCTCTCAGTTTTTCAAACAGCCCAATATTGAATTAGCAGAAGGTATGCTTTGGATTTGAATTTACCTGTGTTCCACCACTTATCCCTAACCTTCCCTCTCACTTAAATTTCTTTCTCCCTGCTGTGGCTTTAGATGGTATTGCAGAATCACAATGTTTGACGAAGGACTTCAGGAGGTCATCTTGTCCAACCACCACTTCCCCCACCCCTGCCTGGCTCAAGCAGGACCACTTAGAGCTGGTTGCCCAGGACCATGTCCAGACAGCTTTTGAATATCTCTAATGAGGGAGACTCCACAGCCTCTCTGGGCAACCTATGTCAGTGCTCAGTCACAGGGAAAAAGTGTTTCCTGACGTTCAGAGGAAACCTACTCTATTTCAGTTTGTGCCTATCGCCTCTGGTCCTGTCACTGGAAAGACCCTGGCTCTGTCCTCTTTGCAACCCCCTTTCAGGTTTCTATATACCCTGCTTTTGCTGGCCTTTCTTTTCTCTGCGTTAGACAGTCCCAGCTGTCTCAATCATTCCTCATATGAGAAGTACTCCAGTGCATTCATCATCTTACTGACCCTTGACTCAACTCTTTCCAGTAGCTCCATATCTTGTATGTTTTTCAGTGTACGTCTACAGCTATCATCTTTCATGTTCATATTGGGCTCATGGTGATACCAGGTAAGAGCTCAATTGTTGACTAAGTTTATTGCTACTGCCCAGCTAAGACTATAGTACAAATAAATTGGTGGATATACGTATAGTGCAGAATTAAATGAGTTAGTTGTAGTGTTGAAAGGAAGGTAGCCATAGCAATATCAAGCTCAGCTTGGGCTTAACCTGCATTTTAGATTTTGCTTTTTCTTCCTTTAACTTCTCCTTTCATTTTTTTTCTTGATATTTCCTATCTATGTTAGATCTTAAGTAACTGGAGACTAGGCCTGTCCTTTTTACAGTCTGTGTTGTCTTAAGATGGAGATACCTTGTCCTGCTATGGCTTTTCAGTATCACTGTAACACCTTCTTTGTGGTGTCAGGAAACTTATCTGAGGGTTTTCCAAGCACTAAGATGGCTACTTGAGGTTTCACATTTTGTGTGCTTATCTAAACTAATCTTCTATTCCTTTGAAGTGTGCCCATTTCTAATATTAGTTCAAATTATGAATTATTTCAGTGTCAAGAATTACTATTAAGACTGTATTCAATAATTTGAACTCTTATTAAGCTTCTTAACCAGAGGAGGACTGAAGAATCCTTCTGCACTAACTTTTTAAACCTCTCTATTAGAATTTGGTCATGGAAGCACAGAAAGAAATTAGGTAGTGTCTCTACATCATCACTGAAAACTGTGGAAAGTACAGGATGACTTCTTGCTGTTGATTCTAAAGCAAGCTTCAAATGCGGTCCTTTTCTGCAGAAAAAAGTAACCAAAATTATGCCAGGCAGTAAGCATTCCAGTTACGTTGCTCACTTGCAAGCAGATAAAAATACATTATGTGATTCTGTATCTCATTCAATTTCAAAGTCATGTACACAAAAATGAATATTGATAAAGTCAGGATTTGAAGTGGCATTTCTGAAATGAAAATATTAGAACAGAGATTGAACAGCCCTAAAATGGTGGTCTTCTTATGTCACCATTCTTATGCTATTAAATTCTATTTCTCCTTCTAAAATAGCTGAAAAACAAGCTAGTAACAACTATAACTTCTTTCTTATTAACACAAACTATAATTCTACTCTACGCTCAGTTTCACTGATTATTTAAAATAAGTAGGAAAATAACAATCCCTGTGTTTATTTGTATTAATGTTTGTTGATCCGTGTTATAAAAACTTTAGTACAATGACTATGGTGTCCAGGTGATCTCTGCAGCAAAACAATGAGGCAAACTAGAAAATGAATTAATAATCTCTTTATAATGTATAAAACAGGCAAAAAATGACTTACGAAAGCAATATTTTAACTCCTTACATACATTATAGCTCAGATCATTAATGGACATCTTCTCTGTATATTGAAAGGATTAACTTAGCAATTAGAAAGCAATTATAAGCCCATTCAGGTGGAAGACAATTTGAACTGAAACAGGATGATATTAATTTGCAGCAGTTTAAGAACATTTAATTAGATGCCCCCAAAGCCCCAATTCCATAATTGGAAGGGAAAGCCATGATGTTTAAAAAAGTAACTAACTTATATAGGGAATAAGCCTTATTTATAAAACAGATCACAGAGAAGAGGAAGAAGAAGACATGGAAGATAGGGTAACTTGATAAAAACAAGTATTATCATAAACTGTTAATTTCATTTATAAGCTAGGAATTGGAGGGAAAAATAACAGAAACAAACTGGAAAAAACTTAGTGACCAATGAAGCTAAGGCTGATAACTTGCTTTCTAAAGTGTAATAGCAGTCATATCTATCCATTTGATTCAACTGGTAGCTGCATTTGTGGAAATCTCCATAGTAACGACTAAAAACAGATTTTTCTTTCAATAGCCATTACTGTTCTATATTTGTGTGTGGTAACCAGATATTCCCTTAAGTTCTGATGAAGAAGAAACAATTTATTCTCTCTTGATGCTGGAATGAGAAACCACAGCTAGATTCTTTCTAATTAGGAGTATGAATTTCACATTTTTCTTTTTTTTTTTTTTTGGTCAGAAGAATGACAAAATTTCTATATGACCTGATATTTTTGGCTTGCTAAATTAGGGCAAGTGCTAATGATGACACTTTAATAACAGTTTCTTGGTGCAGGCCTTTCAAAAATCCAGAATACATCACTCTGTCCTAAGGACATAAGGGGCTGCAGTAGAGCGTGATATATTTTCAGATGTTATTCTGATAATGGTGCAACAAAAGAATTCTGTTTTGTCATGTTTCCAGGCAGTTTTCTTAAGAATTAGTTTTTACTAATGTGTTTTTTTGAGAAACCTTGAGAAACAGAAAAGGCACTGGAGTTGTTAAATGCTTTAGAAAAAGTAAACAGAAGAGAGGAATTGTTAAGCTAGAAAAGGTCACATATGGACAGACTGGATTTGAGATGATGAGGCTGCTTCTAAAATCTGATGTCTGAAAGGAAGAAGGAAAGAATTCAAAGGCCAAGAAACACCTGTGAAGATCATTCTTACAAGTCTAAATCTGAATTACAGAAGAAGTGATGATGAAAGGAAGCTATCTTCATACCCATATTATAGCTCATGTAGTAGAAGTAAGAATTGTTCTGCAGCTTAAAAATCAAACTTGTCTTTATGTAGCCCTAGTGATCCTTTTATTTGAGGGGATCAGTTGAAGGAGCCTTGTAATAAAAAGGTTCTCTCACTCCCTTCTATCCAAAGCTAAAGCCTTTTCCTTACCACTGTACAAACTAGTGCACAGACTCATGTCTTTTGGGTAGCTTTGAAACTCACAGCCATTCTGATGCAAATTCTAATCCAAGTTTTCCCAATTCCTATCCATTCTCTGAGAAAGCAGTGGGACATACTTCATTTCCCTGGTTACAGTCAATTAGTTCTCAAGCTTTCTATAGAGGGTTTCTATGCCAATAATTTTTCTGCAATGATTTTCCTGGAGTATAATACTATTGTAGTAGTAAATCTAGGGATGTGCATGGCATCCTCTCTCTTGTTGTTGGAATTAAAACCCGTGATTTCTGAGGGGTTGAGTTCAAAGCTTTTATCAGCATTTGAATGATGAAAGCAACCACTAATAGAAGTGTTTGTTTTATATATGTTGTGTCTGATTACCCTGTATTACTTATCTAAAACTTCTGAGCTGGCCTAATAGGAATATCTAAAGTGAAGAAGATAAATATATTAAGAAGCAGGTATTTAAAAACCACTCAGCTCTGACTAGCCAAAAATCTGCTTTGGGAAAGCTGTAGCTGCTGGTTTGAGTAAGGAAAGTAATATGACAATTAACATAAGTCTTAGTAAAAGCCTATTAGCTTCAATTCTGGCATGACCTATGTTTGTTTCACTTTGTGTTATAACAAAATTGGTGAAAATAATATTGAATTGAAAGCATTTTTTTTATTCTCACTGCTGAATCAAATGCTAATGCTATGATTTTCTTGACTTGCTGTATATCAAATCGGATGCAAGGATCTCTGCATGTGCTTGTACATTGTGTCTTGTCAATCCTGACAGTTGATTGTGTTGTCATTTTCTGTAGTTGCCAACATGAAATTAAAAATAGTATCTTCTAATTAAAACAAACAAAAACCCCCCAACAACAAAATAGTGTCTTCTATGTTGTGGTTTTCTAGTAAGGTAAGAAGTACGAGGTAACAACTATGTGGGTGTTGAACTTAACCCAGGAATTTACAACATCCACATAAATCATGTGACTTTAGCTATCAGGTGAAGTAGGCTACTGCTTAGAGTCAGAGATGTTGCTGGAAATTATTGACTGTTGCTTCTTGTTTAGACTAGCTGAGTCAGAGTGCATCTAAGAGCTCTTGCTACCTATAAGATGGTAGACACACAGGCAAGTTTACATGCTTCTGCCATGGAGGAATAGGTGGGGCTCTGATTGCTGCCAGGATCAGCTCTCTTGCCCCTACAAGCCTCTAGCCTGGCAGAAGCAAGCATCACTTACCAAAGCCTTCCAGATCCTTCGCTGATTTTCTAGGCTCTTTCTGTTCTCAGTTTGCTCCTCCTCATTCCAATGACAGCAGCTATGGTACAGGAAGAGCTGTAAGACTGGTGCAAGGAAAAAAAAGACTCATCATATGTATGGAGGGGCAGAAGGAGAGGCTGGAGCTGCAAAATGAGGGTATATGTAGGGGTGGAATTGCCAAGATAGAAAGAAGTTAGGAAGGCAGATAGGAAACTCCCAGGGTCAGCAAGCTGGACCCGGTCTTTACTGCTGTTGTTGTTTCCAAATGCAGTTGTGTATCTGTCCTTGTCTTTGTCACTTTTTTAAAATTATTTTTATTTTTCCTATCATTTTGCATCTTGATTACTTCTATTAGTTGTTTGCATCACACCCTGAACAGTTTTCTCTGGGGAAGAATCCTCATGATACTTTAAGTGGGTTGTTTCTATTGTTTTCAGGCTATATCTGAGTAACTCCTTCTTGACATATTTACCTTGATAAACAAGCTTTTTTGAGTCCTGCAGAATATTTCCCTGTAGAGCAGACAAGAGTAGTGTCGTTCCCTGAAGATTGCTTTGTTTAATGTCAACTTCTCCTCAGTTATCCATCTTCATTTGTGAATTAATCAAGGAGCACATTTTTTATATCCTTATCTACCCCCAATAATGGCTTGGTAGTACCAACATTGGGACTTTGGGTATTGTTTCCAGCTGATTAATGTGATAGCTCTAAAACTGAGAATATTCAAGCATACTTTTTACAGGACAACTAGTCCTGATGAAAGACAGAGTAATGTCTCAAATGGACCCCACTTTAGGATAGCAGCAACTGGTAATAAGCTCATTAATAGCACTCCAATATTCCAATGTCCTTACAGAAAAAACACACAAATAGAGCTGATGACTGCCCTAAAAGGAGTGAAGCTCACCTATGAAGTACTCTGTGAAGTAGGCAGGTGCTTTGTTTGGGTTGCTCAGAAAATAAAGAAAACCATAGCATTATGTCTGTGCTGTTCTTCACTTTTCTCCCCTATCTGCCAAGTAGATGCTTAGTTTACAGGGTTTTCAAACCTGGTGCTGATTCAGAAGGGTAGAGGTGGCAAAATGAGTAACTCCTGCCCTGAAGACCTTGTGTCAGCTTGTGTTAGAGTCCTCTGAAGATTTTGATACATTTTACCTCACAGTGGGCATAGGAAGAAAACCTCACAGGCTTCACGCACGCAGAGAGTTGTCTCTCAACATAAGAACGTTTTGTTATTTATATTATGAACTTCCAGATGAGGCCTGTTAATGGAGCACAGCTAGACTGAAAGACAAGAGTATGGGATAAAGAGAAAGGGTGGTGTGCTAGAGACCTAAAGTTGGGTTTTTCTGGATATTCTTTTTGGTGGCAATTTTGAATTTGTTTGTTCAGTCTGGTTTTGTGTTGTTATTTTAATTCTGGATCTGTTGTGCCCTGCTTGATGGTGGTAAAAAAGCAGCTCTGCATTTACTGAGAGAGTCATGCAGGAATGACTGGCTGGTGACATGACCAGGCAATGAAAGAGGAAATGAAAAAGTACCTGGTACCTGTAAGGAAAAGAATGTGCATAACATTCTTGTCTGAGATCTGGGAAGGGTAGACACAGTGAGCACTGAGTAGAGTATCCACACTGTACATTGAGGAAAGAGGTATGGTAACATCTGAACAGCATAGTACCTGAGAAATGCTGTTGATCCTTTTCTAAATATCAGTTGTTCTTCAGTTTCTGTTCTGCTGACATACTTTTTATTTAAATAAACAAACCCAGCTGTAGTTCTTTGTTCTTATAATAATAACATTCATATAATAGCAGGAACATTTTATCTTTTCTCTTCCAGATGTTTTCTTTGTGGTCTTCTCTTGAGGGCATTTGAATAATTGATTATGTCATTGGAAGTAAGCCTCATTATTTATTATTAGTTTTGCTTTGTGAATTAGATCATACTTCAGGCCTGTCAAATTACTGTTCTCAGAGTGCTGTTTTGTTAATCCACAATAAAAGATTTCACAGATAATTTTTCATCCAGGTAGGGTGTCATTTACAGGGACAGAACAGAAAACAAAGTAATCTCTGCACAACAAAATGGATGGGTCCTAATTAGGACCCATCTTTCTGATGCACCATGTCCGGAGAGGGTGCTGCCTTGTAGGCTTGTAGAAGTGTGGAGTATGACTGATTTCCTGAATGGGAGGTTTCAGAGAGGAGGAAGCTTTACAACCCTATGTTCAGGAAACTGATTTCTCTTTCTATCATAGATGTGCTTTTTAACTAAATGTGAATTTAAATAGATCACTATGACTTGATATGAGGAAGACAATGTAATTGTCAGACACAGTATAGTCTTTCATCTCCGCCTTCAACTATTGTGCCTAAGAGTGTGAGAGCTAAAATGTTAAGCTTTAAACATAACATAAGAGTATTGGTATTTTGGTACATAATTTTTTTATCTTTTGATCAAAATGATGAAAGCAATTTTCTTAATAGTTATGCATAAAATGTAAAGCTATTTTAGTTCTCTCTTACTGATTCATCTGTGTAAGCCCTTTTCAGTGCTGCTATTCCACCTCTCTGTTTTGAAAAGGAGACTTGAGGCTGGTGAGGAAGGGCGAGGAGGCAATGCTAAGGAAACTACAGGCTCCCCTGCCCTCCTTTATCAGCAGAAGAGACAGGAAATATGGGTTTCTCTGTGCTTCTCTTACAGTTTTCAGATATTCTGAGCCCCTTACTCTCCCTGTAATTTGGAATAAACTTTGAATCATTTTGAATTCTTTGAGCAGGGGCAGATTAGGTGCTGCATCATAATGTGAAGCTTTGCAGCCCCAGAACACTAGTGTAAGCTCAATAATTTTTGTGTGTGAAATTACCAAAGTAAATGTTAAATATTGGGACTCTGCTGTCAATGTGTATAAGGACAGGCTCCTACGCTGGTCATAGGGCAACTGTATAAGAGCCAAAGTACTCCGGGCAATCATTCTGCAAAACATTTAATTCTTTTGCTGCAACAGGATACTCAGCATAGCCCACCCTCGCACAAGGTCTGCTTGAAGGAAAAGTACTAGTGCTACTACTTCTGCTGCTGGACAGGCAAAAAAACAGGTGTGTGTAGCCTGGATTGCAGCTTCACATGCCACAACAGCAGCTCTCTTTCTTCCAGCAAGAGCCTGCCTTTGCCTGCCATATAGGCTCTGCTTTAAATGCTTGTGTCAATGTTTTGTAAACATCCAGATGAGTCAATTATTCAGCTGTTCTCTGATTCAATCCTTTCTATTTCACATGTGATTTTGAGTAAGTGTACTTTGGAACTGTGTTTATTTAAGATTGAGGTAGCTTATATGGAGTTAAACCTATCAGGAAAGCTTTGAAAAATAGAGAATTTAATTCAGGATGCTCAAGAATGATCTTCTTTAGTAGCTCTTTCTGTTTCTCAGACCACTGAATGCTTTGCATTAGAGGTTGACAAGGTTTATGTCTGGGCCAGCCACTAGACAAATGACAGACACTCTGTATTAACCTCTCTCCCTTCCCAAAAGGAAAAGAAAGGGAATAAGGAGGATAAACTTACAGAGTGAAAAAGAAACTTAGAGCAGATTTCATGAAAATAATAATGATAAAATGAAATATATACAAATGTATACAAAACCAATATTGAAGACAACCTCCTGATGGCAATTACATCACTGTCACCACTGAAACAGGCACTGGAGAAGTTCCACACTGTACCCAGAGGCAGATGGTAACCAAATTCAGGAGCTGGATTTTTTGCAACTGAATTCAGGAGTGCACAGATTGGGATCAAAGGCAGAATGGACGGACTCATCCTCAGATGCTGGCCATTGAAGAGCTTGACCCTTGTGATCCTTCAGCTTTATGCCAAATGACATGTGGAATACCTCGCTGGTCAGTTTAGGGTCACCTCTCTTGTCTGCTCCTCCCCACAGGTGTGGCCTTTTACTTTCTGCACCCCCAATATGGTGCACAAGATTTAGCAGTGACTCCCCATAGGAGCAAGAGTCTTTCTTCATACCAGTCCTTGGAGGTAACTATAAACATCATGCATTACCACTGCTAGAAGCAAACAGTCTGCAAAAATATGCCATTAACTTCACTTGTAGCAGGACAGAGGTGAACTTAGTTTTGTCTGGGGTTGGTATGTATAAGTAGCTGCTAGCCATGTTGAATTGGCCCTGTGCTGCTTACTGTGATCCCCAGAGTTCAAGGTAGTAACGTAGGGGCCCTGGAGGCAACTTTGCCTTAGTGAGTTTGACATGGTGCAGGATTATACATGACATACATTATTTCCTTTTGAGATGTAGGATGGCTTTCCATGTAACCAACTCATAAGCCTGCATCATGGCATAGGCAGTCCCCCCACAGAGCTGATGGAGAGGTCTTGTTAGTACACATTGAATTGAGACCGTCTATCACAGAGCACTCTCTGCTAGTGAAACTTGCTATTAATTGTAATTCCGTGGTCACACAATATGGTAAACACCAGGGTAAGTAAAAATGTCTTCCTGATGCAGACACTGAACTGCATCCAGATGAAAATTTTCTCGGACTTTTACTAGCAGTGCCAAATACATGTATTTCAAAGGGCTATGCTATCAGCTACAGAATCAAAACTGTAAGTTCATGGACAAACAGAGGAGGCAGATGAACTCTAAGAAAATAAAGGTGTTCTCCATCTGTTGCCTCTGTCACAACTGTCTGCAACATGTTCCTTGACATATGTTGAGTGTGTAAGTGGATACTGCTGCCCTTGGTTTGGCATAATGGACGTTATGGAATTAGATGTTGTTGCAGCAAAAGAATGGTCTCTGTTTCAGCTTCATTCATGTTCACTGAAAAGAACAGCATCATTAGTGAAAACAAAAGCAGTTCCATATTTAATTTATAAGTCTTACATAATTTTTCCATTTCATAGGAGCCACCTGTCGATTGCTAAGGTCCTTGCTCAAGAGCTTTTGATATTCAGAACACTTCACATTTGATAAAATGGTCTCATTAAATAAAAGTTCAGTCATAAAAATGATTTTGATCTTGTATTGTTTTCTCTTTGCAATTTTTTTAAAGTCCTGAACCATAAGTTTTAAAGCTTGTAATCATGTATCTTACTAGTTTAAAGAGCAGTTATGGATTCCTTGCAGTCTCCTAAGAAAGTTGTTACTGCTGTTGGTTTGATTTGTCACCACTCAGGCTCTTTCATAATGGCTGGACCAAAACTTTTCTCAGAAGAACAGATAGGCAGGTTTAAGGTCCTCACTTTTTTCCTTTTTATTTTTCCCAAGTTATTACTTGCTGCTTCCTGGAAATACAAATGAACAGAGCTTAAATGGGATATCTGGAAATTCCAGGCCTTGTCAGCAATGATCTGAAAAGGCCTGATGCCTCCTAATACAAAATATAAATGTATTTTATGAATAATATACTTTACTTATTATTGCCATCAGGACATAAGTACAATTGAAAGCAAGTAAAATAACTACTTGAATATAAGGCTGTGGAAGTCTACTGCCTTTGCCTCAAGATTAACCTGTGCAGGCTAGTTAGGGAATAATTAAGGAAAATTATTTTCTCCAGTACATTCTCTAGGATGCCTGTTTTCTGTAACTATCTACTAATGAACCCCCAGAGAATTCCAGCCAAGCAGAGAAAAAAAAATGTGCTCCAATTTATTCTCAACAATTCTCGCTTCTTTCATAGTCATATAGTACATAATAAGCAACCTTGTTGTTCTGGGATTTAATAACATTTTGACTGTAATTTTACAAACTAGTTTTACACTATCCTTGATAAGATTTTAGTATAAGTTATGAAAAAAATGTTTGATTTCTGTGAAATGTAGGAGACAGCTACTTTTGGAGGTGGACTACTGCACTAGTTCTGTGACAAATTATAAATGCTGGCTGTATGCAAATAACACTCCTGTGAATTTCTTCAGTATTTTAGACAGTCTTGAACACAGCCTTAATAAATACCCAAAAGCATTATGCCATGCAAGATCCCAAGTTTCAAACTAGTAATGATAAATCTTTTAAATGATGAAATTTCTTGAATGCACTGAAACATTCCAGCAAAAGATAAGAATCTGGGGAGCAATGCATAAAATAAACTGCATTTCAAGCAATTCAATTTCTTTAAAGACAAAGTAATTCACTGAAAACTACAAATAATTTGATAAGAACTCATATATATACCTATGCCTTAACATAAAATTCACTGGCATTAGATTCTTAGCTTGCATAGTCACTGCATTTTTGATGCTAAACTATTTAGTGAAAGGGAAAACCACACCCAGGAGTATATGTTGTGATGGTATGCCTTTGAAGTTTAAGTCTGTATTATAAGCAAGGTATATCATGTTCTACAACTACCTGAAAGGAAGTTATACAGGGATGGGGGTCAGTTTGTTTAACCAAGTAACAAGTGACAGAACAAAAGGAAATGTCCTTAGGTTTTACCAAGGGAAGTTCAGATTGGATATTAGGAAGAATTTATTTACTGAAAGGGCTATCAGGCATTGGAACAGCTTGCCCAGGGAAGCGGTTGAGCTCCCATGCCTGGAGGTATTTAAGAGTCAAGTAGATGTAGTGCTGGGGGATATGTTTTAGTCAAGGTCTTGTCAGTGTTAGGTTAATGATTGGACTAGATTATCTTAAAGTTTTTTTCCAATCTAGGAAATCCTGTGATTCTGTGGTATTATGAAAAAATAACCTTTCTGGAGCCCTGGGATTTTTAACAGTTCATAAAATTAAATAAAAAACTATCTGCATAGATATCGCAGCTGTGGTATAGTAGTAAATAAAGGCTTGTTATATTTTATCTGACACAATGATCAGATTAACAAGATAAGAGACCCTCAGGTAAACACTGCTTGGACTATATCTGTATGAACTGATACCTAGTGATATTATTCGCATCTATCATGTATTATGTCCATCAGCTCTTCCAAGAACTTTGCTGCTGATTTTTTTCTCATCTTTAGCTGTAAGTATGATTAGTGTGGTCTTGTGTTTGCAAGCTAATAGCCTAATGCAACTTCACCTCACAAGAACTATGTTAATTAGTTATTTTTACTTTATAACTTGGACTGCTTCAAGATTAACTATGTTATATAAGAAAGCTTTTCTTTCAAAACTGGCTATTTTATAAATCTACTGCTGATAGAATATCCCTTAAATAACATATTCTGAAGTACATTAAGTGCCTCTTATCATTCTATAGCAATGCAGAGTTTGCCTTCAAAACAATAATTCACCACAATAGTTAGGTGTAACAGATACAATGAACTTTTTTTTATGTTAGGATGACCTTTCAGAGGTTGCATAAACTTTATGAAGAATATTTTTGTTCTTTCTGTACCATTTTAGTGAGTCAAGAGCCACAACAGATCTGCTCATGACTGCCATTTTCTTTCATGACAGATATCAACTTTGTTTAGATTCTAGAACTGCTGTTAGAAAAAAAAAAAAATTCTTACTTAAAATCTGAGTTCTGGATACACCTTTTTTCATTGGGTCCAATGGTGTGTTGCTTGTTTTCATTTTGTTACTGCAAAACAAGACAAATGTTGGTATGTGACTTACTAGATATATTAAATTGCTTATTCAGACACTGAAAAGAGAAGTTCCCATATCCCATGTGAAATATCCTTGTCTCAGAGTGGAACAAGCTGTGTTGTAGAGACCACTTCTCAGAAGCATTCTGGTGCCTATATCAGTTAAACACTTCTAATACTCTAAACCTGGTGTTCCTCTGTTGGCAAAAACATGGAAGTGTCTAAGTCTTTTTAGGTACTTCTATTAAGCTGTCTTGCAGAAGCTCAGAAAACCCTGGTTTCAGTTCCCACTATTTGTATCAAAGTCCATAAGACCACAGCCCCTGGGACACCCTGATTAAGATTCCTAAATAAGAAACAAGTATTACTTAAGGAGAGGGTCTTCATCAGGGAGAAGTGTGTAGCTGCAGTTTGTAGCTGCTTTGTCAGACAGGCACACCAGGATTAGGTGCTTAAGACCTAATCTTTTCTCAGAGACTGTCTTTGATATTTCATATCTTTCTTATGTGAAATGATCAGCTTGTGAGCATCTCTATTCAGCTGCTGTTGTTCTCATAATCTCTGTGGGGAGCTGAGTGGTTAGGTCAAGGCTTCTGGATTTCATTTGTTAAGCTGCCAGGCAATTACTTGTAAATCTGAAAAGTGAATAAAAACTCATTTATTTCTCATGCATAGGTTGTATCAAGAAAGTATGATGGTAATTAAACTAATGTATTGAAGACTGTTGTTTCTTGTTATTGTAGTTTTTATCCAGGCAGCTGGAATTAGCTAAGAATTATTATGTAGAATAGATAAAGACATTAAACAGTTTGTAGTTGTCTAAACAGAAGTAATCTGCCTACCCTCAAAAGTTCATTTTTCAGCAAATTCTGCAGCAGCTTTAACCTTAGCTAATGCAGTGTTTAAAATTGCTTTTCCTGTGCTAAAAGCTTTCTGTTTGTAGAGTTATTTATGTTTTAATTAGAATTCTTTTTGACTAATCATTTTAAGGGGTTCTTTTTAGAGTATTTCCTACCATAAAGGAAATTCAAGAAATATGTGCAAAACTGTCTGACTGCGTTATTAGGTGTGGTAGGAAGTTGTTGAAATATGGTATAATAAAATTCACTTCTAATTCTAGTAGTCTCTCCTATTTGTAGCAGAAGACCTGATTTTTTTTTATTTTTTTTTTATTTTTTTTTTGTGATAATCACACAGCATGGCCTAAGACAGGGAGGTTTTAGAGGGCAAAAGAGGGAAATAGCTTCTCAGTTCCCACTGTGAATTCAGAGGATCTGTAGGGAAATCACTGAGCAAACATATTGTGTCAGACAAAACAGTGTTTGTTGCCTCAAGTTTTCTTGAAGATGCTGGTTTCTGAAATGCTCTGTCTCCCTGCTGTCTCTGGCCCCTGATGAACAGAATAGAGCAGATTTCAGCTGAGCCCTTCTGTACATGGGGCAAGGTGTAAGGGGCTGTGTAGCCATACAACTTCAGCTGTATTTTTGCTTCAGAGGTGTCTCTGCATCAGCTTTTCTAGTTTTCTTTCTCTATTCCTGAAAATCCACTTCTCTAGTTCAATCACTCCTGAAAAAGAAGGTCTTAGTAATGTGTTTTAATTTACCCAGATTTATTCTGCCACTTCATTCTGGTTTTAATGTTGTTTAATAATTAACAATGCTGGCAATTAACTTTTTTTCTTCCTTTTTTTCTGTGTGGGTGTTTTGGGTTTTTTTTTTTTTTTTAACATACTTATATTGGTTGCATGATTGCAGGATCCCTTTTCTCACACCCCTGCAAATCTAGGACTCCTAATCTGCCTTAGTTTCTCTGGCACTTTTTGGTGTACAGTGAAGATTTACTTCAGTGTATTGAGATGCTTTGTTGATACCAGTACTCAGGCTGGCATGTGACAAGGGTACAAGTGTACTGACATATGGGCCCATTAATTTTTCAATAAAGTCTTCAGATACTATTGTCATCTGTACTTTGCTTGATAGAGAGACAAAGTGTTGAAAGACAGGATAAAAGAAGCTGTGCTAAGTTCTGTGCTTTTCTAACTACGATAAGGCCAATGTAATAAAAATCACCTGAATTCATGTATTTTAGTAGAAAGGGCTAAGAATTTTCAGGAGTATATTTCGAGGCAGTGAAATGAAAGTGAATTCCAAGGATGTTGAAAATACACACAAATAAGAAAGACTATTGCTCTGGCTACTTACACAGTTTAAAAACTTTTCAAGCATGTCAAAATACTTTTTTTCTGAGATTTTACTTCACGCTTCTTTAGTGCAATGCTAAAGATTCATTAGTCTGTCAGAATAAAGTTATGATTTCAACTAGAGAACATAAAGAACAAAGTTGTTTGTTTCCAAGTGTTGAACAATAGATGTTATTCTGTCTTTTCTGGGAAATACTGTGTTGAAGAATTTAATTTTCTAGCATAATGAAATAATTTTAACAGAATGTCAGAGGTATTGTGATTCTTTTGGTAGTGTTTTTCTTATGAAGAATCTGGTCTGAGAACATGAGTCCATCCAACAAAAAGAATACAGACTGTATATGGGAAGTAACTTTTCAGATACTAACCTTGATCAAAATAGAAGCAGTATACTTCATAGAGGATGCTCTGCATCATGTTAGCATTAGAACAACTTGATGTTTCTTGGCTTCCTGTGGAGCAGACGGATTGAAAATTTGCACACTTTAGAAAAGATTATTCATGGTTTCCTAACATAGTCTAAAATGAATTTTTCCAAACTCTTTATGGATTCTCTACACTTCTGCTGTAGGAGGAAAACCAGTTGTATCACATAGGACTAGTTTACTTTGTTTTAAATAAAACTGTTCTAAGAGATCAGGGATAGAATATATGCTATGTCCAAAACTATTGATAAAACTGTACTTGTTAGCAAGCTAATGTTTTTTGGCCTAGTGTAAACAATGTTTACAATAATTAAAAATGTATTTTATGTTAACACAGGAAATGACTGCTACCCAATATCAAACAGAAAATGAATGAAAGAAAGATGTTAATTTGCACAAAAGAGCTATTAAAGGCACCGGAGATTTCAAACCCACAAAAGCCCACATGGACTCTGGGGACACAGCTGTCCAGCTTGTATGCTTTCTAATGCTGTCCTTGATATGTGTATGTGTTCCTCTTCCCTGTAGAAGCAGGTGCATGCTGTCAATTATCTTGTCTATATTTCCCCATGGGATGCTTGCTGTCTTATTAAGACTAATTGGTGGGTTGCTGAAAGCAACTGCAAGGCTTTCAAATAATGAGCTGAGATAGTTAACCTTCTGTTTTCTTGATGTTTTTATCCATCCCCATAAGTTCTTACATATTTCTGAGATCCATGTTCTGTACAAAATATGACTTTGCACAGAAACCTCTTGAAGTGGCTCTCCTGTCATTCAGACTGTCTGAAGGAATAGAAGCAAATTCAGAATTAAATTTCTTTTTCATGTCAGTGTTCTCCTGGAAAAAATTACCTGGAAGTTGCTGAAGGTGACTTTGCTTTTGAATGTATTTTTTCACTAAATAAAACAGTTTGTGTGATTAACAATTCATGCAGCGCTACCAATACAAATGCACTTGTTTTCAATAATCTGGAATCTCTCTTCACTTCAGAAAGAATAACTGTTTTTTTATACTCCTTCCCTGAAAGGTGCTCACACAACTGTTTCATTAAAGGTACAATTTATTAGAACTTATTTTCAACATCCTAAATCTAACACATATGCACAGACACAAATTTTTAATATTAAAAAAACCCCTTCTTTTCTTTTTCATGTTCTCCCTGGTGCTAGGAAATTTCTACCCATGTGGTCAACAGAAAAATTCTGATTGAGCTTCTGTTATTCTGTTGGTGTATTATCCTGATAAGTAACCTGTATATATCTGATTTATTAATTTTTTTCATGTTTGAGATTCCAGATTCCTGTTCATAGAGCCCTTCCTGTTAAAGGATCTGTGATGAATTTGAAACAGTATTTTAAGACTGTGTTATGACAGAAGAAAGAAAAAAGGAGTTTGATGGCAGATTTCTTCTTTTACCTGGCAAGCAAGGTAATAGGAATTACTGTAAGGAACATGAGCATAAGCACTTTTTATGCCACAGTGTCCTTGAATTCAGGTAAAATGTAGTCAGGGTGAAATATTAAGTCAGTACCACTCTCCTTTTCTTTCCTTTCTTTTGCTGTTGAAGTAGTCTAGACAATTATCAGAGTACATTTAGTTTCTTTGGTTTCTTTTAGATGGGTCATTCTCAATTAGGAGAAACGATACTTTCTGTAACTGGTGCCATTTTTATTTTCTCTAGATATTTAAGACTTTTGTCTTAAGTGCAGTATGGATTTTGCTTAATGATTTTGTTAGACACAGGAAAAGGCTGCCAAGAGAGGTTGTGAAATCTCTGTTCTTGGAGATGTTCAAAGCTCAACAGGGGAAGGCCCTGGGCAACCTGCTGGAGTTGGTAATGTTTGAATAGGAGGCTGACAATCTCCAGATGTCCCTTCCAAGATAAATTATTCTGTGATTATATTCCACACAGTCAGTATTTCTACTATATGTTAACAACATTCATGAAGAATTTTCCTATGTAGAAATAGGAATACTATTTGATACGTAAAAGGCTTGGGGAGACCATCTCTCTACAGCTACCTGAAAGGAGGTAGTAATGAGGTGATTGTTAGTCTCTTCTGTCAAGTACCAAGTGAAAAGAGGAGAGGAAATGTCCTTAGGTTGTGTCAGAGGAAGTTTACCTTTAAGATATGAAAAGAGTAGGTAGAAATGATTCTCAGTGTCACCCAATATTGAAAGGTTTTTAAAATTTATTTATTTTCTTAGTTCTGTTTCATTAAACTAGAAACAGACTACTGCCATTGCTCTAGTGTCATTGAAAGGAGGTGGGTGTGTTACTGTTTTGCACTCCGACTCATCGTACTGGACTCCAATATGATAGCAGATGTGCATCTACCCAGGAAATTACCATTTTCAATAAGAAGCAGAGCAGCAAATGGATTTTCATGCATGGAAAAATAATATAATAAACAGAGCAAGGTCCTGACTTGATAAATTATATGGTCATGGAAGAGAAAAAATACAATTTGTTTAAATTTCTGAACCTTCAATAGAGCTATAAAACAGAAGAACACTTTATACTCTAGTAATAACAAGCAGAGGCTTACCTGGTAAATACATTTACAAGTTTGAAATTTCACAGAGTTTTCATGAATTTCCCTCCAGAAAATTTTATATTTAGTGTCAAGTATTGAAAATGGTTAGGAAATATTAGGTGTGATTATTCATTTATTTTTAGACTACAGTGCTCTTTCTCAGGAGACTAAAAGAAAAATAACTTTCAATCCTTTATAAATCTTTTGGTTCCCTAATTCCTTACTGAAGTAAATGAAAATGTCTTCACTGAATCCCAAGGATGTCATATGGACCTTGAGGACTGAAAAGAAATGAGCATTGAGAGTGAAAAGTAGTCTAACTCTGAACAAACAAAACATCAAAAAGACTTTTCATCCAAGCTAAAAATTATTTTAAATGCTTTAAAATTAATTTAAAGGTACAAATGATTATTCAGAGAAGGATATGAGAATACTATTAGAATCAAATAGAATGGAATATAATATTATATACAAAAGTATTGGAATTATACTATTATAATTAGAGTAATAATAACAATAATTAGAATAACAATTATTATGGAGTACATTATATGTAATATAATCCATATTAAATCTATTAATGTTCATGATGTTCTTCTAGAAAAGCATTTTCTAGACCACTTATGTAGCTTGTACTGTCATTTTTGCTATGGCAGTTCCTTGTTCTTTCTTTGGTCCATTGCCAAAATCTGCTGAAAAAATAGATTGTATGTAGCTCCATCTTAAACTTTGAATTTCCACTGACTCCTAAAGAATAAATATTTTTCTTGATTGCTTTATGAATCCATAAAGCACCCCTCACATCTCTCTCAACTCTACTGTTATCTTTCCTCCCAATCCCATTTTCATATGCATCCAATGGGATCCCCTTTCCTATAACCATTTCAAAGCTCACATGCATTGTTGTTCTTAGTCATGCATGTCCTTTCTTGGTTCTCTTCTACTTCCTTTTGAAAAACAGCAAAAGGTTTTCAAAGAGTGAACATTCAACATAAAGCTTTCAAAAATTTCTTTAAATTCTTCCTCCTGAATCTAACTTTTTCTTTTTCATACCCCTCACTAAATTTTTCTCTCTTTAAGTTTGATCATGACATTGACAGTGTATGGAATCCCATCCTTTTTTGTATCACAGTGCCATGCACATTGATGCTTCTGTACTGGTGAGTGCTAATAAACATTAACCATTTGCAGGAATTCTCACCTTTAGAATCACATTTCAGTGCTGTGGCAGGATTTAGCCCACAGTTTTAGCACTGTTATCCAGACCTAACATAAAAACACTCATCTGTGCTTTTTCTTTGGTAAGAAAGTTTAGGTAATGAAAACATGGACAGTTATTTTCATATCAAAATAAACAAGTGATACACTTTAAACTGATGTCATAGCAGTATAATAATTATACTGTCTACAGGTACTGCTGGCTATTTTCACACAATTAAAATCCTTTCCTATCTTTGTCATAGTGTGTAACATGTCTTGTGTGGCAAATGAAGGGATTTTAAAAATTCAGTTTTGATGTAAATAGACTAAAGTCAGATATAAGTAAGCTTTCCTGGAAGTCTACCTTAAAGTAGATTCATAACTTACATCTTTTTAAATTGCTCACTGATTTTCAATACCATTTCAATACTGTAGTTTGCAGTTTGAACTGCATTAACCATTCCAGATTGAACTTTGTCTCAGTTTGTGTGGTCTCATGTAATATTCTGTTATTAACACTGCATTCTGTTAGGATCTAATGTTGAAATCCATCACTGAATAGCCAGAATGGCACAAGTTCACTACTAAAATACAGCTATTTAAATTTTACTTGCAAAATATCTGTCATGAATGCTGTTGCTCATTTTCAGTTTGGAAGCCATAGAATATATAGGTCATTCTTGTGCCCATAATAAAAAAAAAAAAAAAAAAAAAAAAAAAAAAAAGGTTGTTTGGGCTTTTGTTGTATTTTAGGCTTTGTTAAA